>JAKFQP010000919.1:0-25772 GCA_023375905.1 Nycticorax nycticorax
CTTTGCCAGAGTCGGGGAAACGGCGGGAGGGACATCTCCCTCCTCCAGCTAGGAGAGCCAGACCCACACGTCCACCCTCAAACACATCGTATCCCATAGCTGGTACCTGGAGGCAAGTCTGGCACATGAATATCCTTGGGGCAGGAGCTTTCTGCTGTGATGTTCCCTCTGTCAAAACTCAGAAGCCTGGGCGTCTCTAGGAAGGTCCTGAAGGCTAGCAGCAGGCTGCTCAGCTGGTCCTCCGACTTAGCGGTTAGCAGGGTGGTGAACACAAGCCCCACGTCCCGGCAGGCTGCCCTTGGCTCTGCGGAGGCAAGCCGAGCACCGCCCCAGCTCCACCACGCCGCCAAAGACCCGCTTCCTCCTGGCAGGGGCACGGAGCCCACCAGCCCGTCCCCACCACCGCCGCCCCCCGCTCAGGCTGGCCCAGGGCAGCTCGTACCATCCGCACCACGCTGCGAGCTCTGCCCGTGCCCGGGGCGCCCTGCGACCGAGCCGCGCCGCACACCCCGGTACCGCCGCCACCCCTCTGAAGCCCTGCGGTCCCGACGGTCTCTTTGGGGGGTGCCTAAAGAGAACGCCGCCGGCAGCGCGGGCTGCCAAGCCCCGGCTGTGCCCCCCACGCGGCTGCGCGCACTCACCGCGCTCGCCTAGCGGGGACAGCAGAAAAGCAACGCGGACCAGTAAGACCGCTCGCATTTCTGCTGCAACTTGGCTTGGCGCACATGGATCATGAGGCCAAGGAAGCAACAAACTCCCGGCCCAGATGTCAGCCCTGTCGCCACATCTGTCTGCCTGCAGACGCTCAAGGCCAAGATCGCTGGTGGCCAGCAGGCGAGCGCTGACGTGCGTTGGTAGGGCGGCAGACAGAACGTGGAAGAACAGCACCAGGCTCTGCCTAACCCTCGATGTTTCTGTCATCTGCACCAAGTTCAAATAAGCTGGGCTCCAAGCCGGGAGGACACAACGCAACAAGGAACACAGGGCTGAAAATCATCGGCGAGCGGGCATTACCCAGTGGTGGTCCCTGGACTGCCCGCTGCTGCCCGCTCACCTTTGAAGTAGGCAGCAGAGACCCCACAGCTGCAGGACCCATCGAGGGCCTGGACCAGAGTCACCAGGATCTCTTCTGGCTTCAGGAGCCACTCCTGGCAATCTAGGAAACAAAAAGCCAACTGTTAGCCGGCCAGCACGACCTCCGTCATGGGGTCCAGCTCATTCCAGGATGGGTGCAGCTCAGCTCCTGCTTATCACGCAGAGGGCCCGAAAAGGCTTCACTTCACCCCGAGCAGTTGGGTGTGGGAATGAAGACCCGAGAAGCTCAGCTTGGCATGGGTTGCCCTGAAGAAAAATATCACAGAAAACTGTCAGATATCCTGGTGGCGTTGCCTTCAGTGTTAGGGTCACACAACCCAGCTCGACTCTGGGTGGCCTTCCCGGACAGCTCTGGCTTTTTGCACGTGCTCTTCTGCGTAGGGGGTCCCGCCTACAGGAGCAGAAATAACCGATACCCACCTGCTACAGGGAGGCAGAAGGAGAGGGTCTGGCTGAAGCGTTTGCTGGGGCAATCATTGACCTGGCCAGGGGTGGGCTTGCTGAGGACGTAGGACAAGGAGTCCCGGGTCACGGAGCAGCAGTTGCACTGGCTCATGGACACGACTCCCAGCTGGTGCCTGCAAGAGACAGACGTGTAAATGAAAGAAAACATGACCTGCCAGCCGGAGACCCGAGTCCTCTTCACCCACCAGTCACAGCTGCCTGCACCACAGGGCAAAACCTCCGAGAGGTGGAGAGGCACCCCATCCTCACCAGTGCCTCCTTGTCTCAAAGAAAAGCCCAAGCACCCACTAAATCTCAAGAGAAGAGCACGGACTTCATCCAACCCTTTCTCTTCTAGCACTGGCTGCTTTTTTGATTGATCTGGAGACAGGGAAGATGATAGCACAGACACCCCCATGCTCAGCCTGGGACCACTGGGAAGAACGGTGGGCTGCAGCTAGGGAAGCTGGGAAGGCGGCACCTGAAGATGGGATGCTGGAGCAAGAGCCCTCAACTCAAAGGTGAAGAGCATGGCTGGGGGTTGGACTTTGATGACCTTTAAAGGTTCCTTCCAACCCAAACTGTTCTATGATTCTGTGAAGCCCCACCGTGAGGAGCTGCACAGAGCAGAGCTGCTCAGGGCTCCTCAGGGAGGGAGACCACCTCCTCACGGAAGGAGACCACCTCCTCACGGAAGGAGACCACCTCCTCACGGGACGAGTGCCGGTCTCCTTCCACAAGTGGGCCAAGACGAGCAAAGGCAGGAACAGGAATATGCTGTGAATAAGTGGTGACCCTGCCATGGGAGTAAACCGCACCCTTTCCCGATGCCGCCGACTCCACCTGTGGTCTCCAACGGCCTTGTCACGGGCCCACCCGGAACGGGGAATCTCCCCAGCGGCAGAGCCAGGATATCGGTATTTAGCTGACAATTACCCACGGAGGCCAAGTCCGGTGCTTTGCTCTCAAAACCACAGACAAGAGCTTGCGCAGATTTCTGTTTTGCTTATTGTCCGGTTCTGCCCAGCCCAGCCCAGCCCCACGCGTGCGGCACCGCGCTGCCGCCGCTCCCGCGCCCCCGCCCCTTACCCACGCCCGTGTCCTCTTTGTCCCGCTAGCGGAGCATGCCTAAAACGGGAAGGAAGCAGCTCCCATGTCTCCCAGAGGTTTCCAACGCTCCCCTTAGCCCACAAAGACACAAAGAAACCCCCAAACCAAAAAGAAAGCGGCTCAATCCAAATCCAGCCTCCAGCCCCTGGTTTGGATGAGGCAGGGCAGGGATTTCCTCCTGGGTCAGTGAGCCGTGCTGAGGTCCCTCCCTCGCCCTCGTTTACACCTCAAATTCCATCCTGAACCCAAGAAGAAACGTTTCTTGTTGAAAGTGGTACTGGGAAACGTATGATAGGACCGTTACACTTTTATGAATAATAATTAAAATGATAAAATAATAACAAGCAATCATTTGGTCAGAACATTCCTCCTCAAGTGCTTCATTTTGCAACTGCGCAGCGGCACCAGGGCTGCTGCGAGAGGGGACCCCTACAGACTCGGACCAAGCGGTGGACAAAGGCGGGGACCCGATACCACCGCGAGGAGACCCTGGTCTGGGGGAGGCTCTGGTCTTCCCGTCCTGACCGGGGTTTGGGACGGCAGGCGAGGGCGACGCTGGCGCCCCGCTCCCCTGGCAGCCCTGCCCGGCCGCTCACCGTTGCTCCTGGTAGGCAGGTCTGCCCGGGGTCAGGGTCTCCAGCAGCTCGGGGTTCGGATCCTTGCCGCTCGTGTACATGAAGGCATCCAACAGGCCGGTCGCCGGCAGCGCCTGCCCCGGGACCAAACTGCTGCGGTGGCCTCTGTAGAGGGCGATGGCACTGGGGCCGCCGCTGAGGAGAGGGCGGGTGGCGTTCTCCGGGAACGGCAGATCCACTGCGCACGGAACAACGGCACGTAAGCGACACGTGAGCGATACCCCGCGTCGGAGACCAGGAACCCCGGGAGCGGCCGGGGCCGTCTGGTCACCGCGAGCGCGGCACCCGCCGCCCCGTCCTCCGCTCGCTAGCGCTTCCCACGCCCGCCCCGCCTGCGCTTCCCCGTTGGCGGCCAGATCCCCGGCGCGGAGCGGGCTGGAGGGGCAAATCCGAGCCATTCACCCCGCTGCCTTGGTTCTGCCAACAGGGGAGCTGGTCCGTGGGTAAGCAGGGAACCGGGGGGCACGTGCTGATGTGACTTTGAGGTAAAGTCGGTTTCTAATTCTAAGAGGGATCTGCAAAACCCACTCGCCTTTGGGTAGCGGCTGCTTTAACAGCACACGAAAATATTTAAGAATTTACGTTTTATTCTAGCGCTTAACAGACCATGGGTGTCACAAATGCAAACACCCCACGCGCACGCACACACACGCACACACACGTACACACATGTACACACACGTACACACGCATTCAGCAAAGGCCAAAGGCACCAGCACACGGAATTAAGGCTGAGGTCTGGTGGTGCTTTCCAATTTCATGAGCTTCCCAATTTCCTTCCTCTTATTTCTTGTTCCCTTCACAAGCTCTTTCCCCAGCAGTCCTTCCTCCTGCACAAATGGCTCCAGGGAACAAACATCAAAGGAGGAACCACGTGAGAGGCGGAGGGGTAAGGAGAAGCAGCAACCCCCTGAGAAGTGCCGCCAGGGCACCTGCACGCTGCGGGGCAGTCCCGTGCCTTTTGGTGCGCCCCCGCCCGGGGCTTTCCCCTGCCTGACCCATCTGGAGGCCTTCTGCGATGGAGTGACTGTGTTGGAGGATGAGGGAGGTGCAGCTGATGTCACCTTCTGCAAGGCCTTCGATACGGTCGCACAAAACGTCCTTGTCCCTAAATTGAAGAGGTACGGGTTTGATGGACGGGCTATTCGGTGGGTAAGGAGTTGGCTGGATGGCTGCATCCAAAGAGTTGCAGTCAGAAGATCTATGCTCGAATGGAGATCAGTGACAAGCGGCGTCCCTCAGGGGTCCGTGGGGGGACCGATTTGGTTCAACACCTTCACTAACAACTTAGGCAGGGAATGCACCCTCAACAAGCCTGCGGATGACGCCAAGCCCAGCGACGCAGTTGATGCGCCTGAGGGAAGGGATGCCACTTCGACAGACTGGAGGAGCGGGCCCATGTCAACCTCGGGAAGTTCAACAAGGCCAAGTGCAAGGTCCTGCACCCGGGGCAATCAGCAGTCCCAGTACAGGCTGGGCACGAATGGATTGAGAGCAGCCCTGCAGAGAAGGACCTGGGGACACTGGTGTAAGAGAAACTGGGCATGAGCCAGAAATGTGGGCTTGCAGCCCAGAAAGCCAACCGTACCCTGGGCTGTATCAAAAGCAGCATGGCCAGTGGGGCAAGGGAGGGGATTCTGCCCTTCTGCCCCGCTCTGGTGAGACCCCCTCGGAGCCCTACGTCCAGCTCGGGGGTCCCCAGCACAGGACAGACAGGGACCTGTTGAGTGGGGCCAGAGGAGGCCCCCAAAATGATCCAGGAGCTGGAAGAACCTCTCCCATGAAGAAAGGGTGGGAGAGTTGGGGCTCACCCAGAGGTAAGAGCAGAGCACCTTCCCGCCGGGAAAAGCAGAGCTCAAGTGGACGGGCAGCTCTTCCACTTGGGCAAGAGACTATCTGCAGCAGCCTGAACTGTCAAAAGGAGCTCAACTGCTTTGGAAAAAGCTTGAGTTGCAAAAGTGTTTTCATTTTTATGAGAACTAGCTTTGTAAGCGAGGAATCCACTCCCTGACACGGGAATCATGAGTCAGTGGATTGCACAAGACATCTGCAGAGTCAGTGTCTCCAGCTGCCAAAATCTCCCTTTGAGGCGCCCAAAATAACAGGATATTCCCTCCTCCTCTGGCGGCCTGGAAGCCATTCTGAACACCGGGAGGAAGTTCAGCCTGCAGCTTCGCACAGCCCACACGCGCGTCACCGGCCTTTGCAGGTGGCGCAATGGGAGAAAAGCCCGTGGGCTGCTTTGAGAAGAGAGCACGTACCCGCTGTGGATGGCCACCAAACTACACACAGAGAAGGGGAGCACACCGAGAAGAGGCGGCACGGTCAAGGTCCTGCGGCAGGCTGGCCACAGGGCTGGCAGCGGACCCGTGTCCTCCCGAGCAGCAGCGGCACACGTGGGCTTCTGCCCTCCACGGGGTCCCTCACCTGGAGCTCTGCAGGTCTACCACGGCTGGGAGACAGACTGCCTCCCCTCGCTTGTCCTGGAACCACCTCCTTCTGCCCTCTTTGATGGCCCTTAATTCCGGTACCGGGAGAAAGAGTAAGCAACCCATCCCTCCCCACTTCCTTCATTTCCGAAACCTCTGCCAGGGCCCTCCTAAGCTTTCCCTTTTCTCCTTCTGTGGAAGCACTTCCAGAACACTGTCCATCCCAGCTGACCTTCTCTGAACGTCCCCAATTCTAACATATCCTTTTTGAGATTGAGGTATCGTACCCCACAAGACACAATTAAAGATACCAGCAAACCGTGAATTTCTAGAGAGGCATAAAAGGTGGCCACCATTCTTTCCTCCTCTCCCAGTGATTCCTAATATTTAATTTGCTTTATAGAATTCCTTTTCCAATAATTTCTAACATTCAATTTGCTTTTTTATCTACCACTGAGTTCTGAGTCACATTTTCACCGATCTCTCTCGGAATGCCAAACACCAATAAAAAAAAGACAGCACCCTTTCAGCCCCAAGCTTGGCTGATCGCTCCCCCAGCTCCGAGGTAGTCACCAAAATGGGGGCCTTACCTGGGGTTTTGTTTTGTGCTGGACCAATCAGAAGTAGCCCATCTGGTGAGGTTTTGCCATAAACATCCATGGTGAAATAGATGTCTTTGGTCTGACCATCGATCAGCACCAGGACAATGTCCCTCAGCATGGTGGAGTGGGGACCCTGAAGCTCTATGAACTCAGACTCTTCAGAAGAAGGGGCAGCAAGGACCTCACTGATCAGGACAGCAGATGCATTCAGCTGAGGGGTTAGGATACAGTGGTTGTCTGTGCCTGGGGTGGGCATGGCCACCTGGAAGATCCACTGAGAATCTGTCCCACGGCACCTTTCTATTGACTCATCCATGGTCCTGAAGGTGGGGTCCTCCAGGAAAGCATCTCTGCCAGGGGTCAGTACCCTGACCAGCGTATCTGCCCTGTCCGTCTTCTTAGTCTTATGGACCAAGGCATCTACTAGTCCATAATTTGTGATGCTCATGCCCTCCTTGTAGTTCCCTTTTCCGTAGTAGAGGGCAATCGCGTCGGGGCCATTCTGGATCGTGTTCTTAGGAATGACTATAGCGGGGTTCACAGAAGACGAACCAACGAGAAAGAGCCCTTGGCCGTTAGTAACTTTCCCCTGGAGGTTCAAGACTTTGTAGGCTCGGTTTCCATTGCCATTATAGAAGACCAGATAGTAGCCATCCAAGCGGGCTGCTTGACCGCTGGTGTGATAGAGCTCCACAAATTCAGAAGTGTCCTCTCCCGGGCTGTCAGCATTGACTTCGTTAATCAAGAGGGTGTGCTCTGTTTTCTGGTCCCTGGGGTTTTTTATGAGATTCTGAGCAGCAGCCTTGGGAAACCAGACGCACACAAGTACCCCCAATCCAACCAGCCAGATGCCTCCCATGATGAAGGCTGGGATTTTTGTTTCAGTCCAAATCTAGAGGAGAGGGGGCCTGTCCTTTTCACCGCCACAAACAGAGCACAGAAGGAAGCTGCCACCGCTTGGCAATGCAAGGCCTCCGAGCCGGGTGCTGATGGGCGGAGGCACCGGCGGAGGCACCACGCTTCTTCAGGGAGTTCTGGTTTGCAAAGCAAAGCAGCGATCCCACAGAAATCAGGCTGAGAAGGGTATGGCTTGAACAAGAGATTTCCTGGCTCAGCTCCTTTAAAAGTCAGGGAGGGTGGAGAAAGAACTTGTTAGGAAACACAGAAACACACCCGTGACATTTAACAGCCCTAAAGCCCCATAGTTTTTCCTCCCTGTGCTTCTTCAGAGGTTTATCAAGATGCAGAACAGCGGCTGCAATGGGACAAAGCCAGCAGCTTTCAGTGTTTGAAACCCTGAGACTTGCGTGACCACTGAAAGTTGTACGGTGTCTGTGCCGATAGCTGTTTCCCCGAGTTCAATTTGTCCCACGGGAATTAACACAAAGTGGCACTAAAGATGACAGGAACCAGCTTCTCCGTCAAGGTGAGGGTGGGGAAGGAGGGGACAGATGGGCTTGGCTGGACTCTTGTCGCGTGCGTCGCAAGGCAGCTCCGCTGACCACCGCGCCCACCAGCCCTGCTGCGGCTCCGGCAGACGCAAAGCCTGCGGAACGAGCAGTGGGGAGGAACTGACAATTTAAGGTGCTTGGAAGAAAAGTGAGATTTGTTTTCCCATTTCCAGAGACATTTCCACAAACAGCAGTGCCCTCACCTCCTGAGTTTAGATGATCTCCTTGCAGCCTTTGGCCAGCTGAGAGCGGACACGTAACGGTTTCCAGCCCGTGCAAAGCTTACCAGCACGGATGCCCGACTCCTTCTTGCACTGCGGGGCCACATCCACATGGGGCTGATGGATCAGGAACGCACCTAACCCTCCAGCTGCCTAAAATCACGGCTGACGATCGCTGCAGCCCAGAGGGGTGACTGCTGCCTGGGGGGATACCTGCAGTCTTTTTTAGGTGAAGTTCCAGCTGCAGTGGGACCGTAGCATCACAGCCTTCAGCTACAGGCGTAAACGCCCAGGGCTGTGAGCGAGCCTGCGTGGTCCCGCTTATCACGGCCACCTGAGCTAATGCCAGGGCACAAACAGGAGGGAACTGCGGTAACCCCAAAGCACGAAGCTGACAGGGATTCCACAAAGGAACAGACCCTGATGGAGAGGTGACCATGAGCCCCTCTGCCCCAAAACGCCTTCCCCTTTTGCTGTGCCTGACAGCCCTCAAGCTCCTCTGCTCTCAGGCTACAGGAGATGGAGAAGCACACGCGGGCCCCGTGGCCCCACCGCACAGGCCCAGCCGGGCGCTGCTCTCTCTTCCTTAGCCGGTCACTACCAAGGAGGTCTCCGTTCCCGTTCAGGCACAGATCATCCCCAAAATCACTAGCAACGCCCCCCCCCCTTGCTCCTGCCCAGCCTCCAAATAAAAAGAAACTGCACCGGCTTCCCCCCGCCAAACCCACCCCAACGGGTGCCCAACTTCCACGGCCTCTCCCCGCGGCAGCTGGAGAAGGGAGGAGGAACACGCGGGGAGCTCCTGGCCGGGGGCGTGCGCAGGACAGAAGGGAACCCACCAGAAACCGGAGAAAACAGCAGCAAAAAAATTACAGGGACCCCCCACCCCCCCGAGCTGGGCAGGGTGGGGGGGCAGGAGCGGGGCGGGACTCCCCGGCGCAGCAGGGACCGAGACCCCGGGCAGCCCCCTGCCCCCGGCCGAGGGGAGGCGGGCAGCGGGAGCCCCGGCCGGAGCGGGGTGCGAAAGGCCGGGGATGGGGACGAGCCCCCGGCCGGACGGGGCAGGCGGCGCGGCTGCCGGCGGGGCGGAGCGGAGCTTCGGGGCTCAGCCCGGGCCGCCGGGAGCGGGCTCTGCCCGGTGGGGCCCCCACGCACCCCCCGCCGCCCCCCGCCCTCACCGCCGCCCCCCGCTCGCTGCCGCCGCCCCCCGCTGCCGGGACCGCACCGGGGAGAGCCGGGCGGGGCGGGGCGGGGCGGGGCGGGGCCGTTGAGTTCGCCCGTCCCGTGAGCTCGGGGACCCTTCTCCGGCTCCTCCCCGCTGCCCTCCCGGGCGGACGGACGGACGGACAGACAGACCCTTACCTGTTGTGCATCCCCCCCCCGCCCAGGTCCCCAGCCAGGCCCAGCAGCGCCGCTTCCCTGCGGGACCTCGGGTCTGTCCTTGCTCCCGCCCCGGCGGCCGAGCCCGGAGCTGCGGCGGTGCCGGGAGGCCGTGGCTTTCCCACGCCGCGGCTTTCCCACGCTGTGGCTTTCCCACGCCGCTGGTCCCCGCCGCTTCCACGAGCCGCCCTGTCCCGCTGCTGCGCGGGATCCAGCGCCCGGCCCGTCCGGATGCGGAGGGAAGAGCAAATATTGCTGCCATCTCCCAGCACGCCTGGCCAGGGGGAGCTTTAACCCCCTCCCCAAGCTGCACTGGCACCCCACTCCCTGGGTGATGGGGAGGAGGCAGGCCTGGCCTTCCTCTTCCTCCCCATCAACTCTCAGGTCCTGCTCCCCCAGACCGCTCATGGGGCTGCCCTGTCCCCTTTCCCCAGGTCGCCCCACAGGGAGACACGCGTGGTCACTGCCCCGCTCCACCAGACAGGGGGGCTCAGCGGGGGCAGGAGGTCCTGGAGGTGCCGCTCTGGGCTGGACCCGGCGCCAAACACGCGCTCGGTGAAGCAGCTGCTCCTGCTGGGCCAGATGTGGGCTCCGGCTCGTGACGCGGCAGCCTGGTGTCTTCCTCTCCCTCGTAACTGGAAACCAGTGCAGGGGGCTCTGCCAGTGGGGCCGTGTTTGCCCCAGCTCTTGCCACCTGGGCTGGGGGGACCTGTGCCCCCGCAGCCCCAGCACCTTCACAGGATCCGTGCTTATTCCTGGCAGAGAGGCTGCGCTGTGCAGGGCAGGATACGCCCCTCAAGCGGTCCTTGGGGTGTAAAACAGTGCAAGGGCCTCTGCACCCCAGGAAGGGAGGACCTGGGCAGGGTGAGCTTTCCCTCAGACTCCAGCGCAGGCTCCGGCAGCGTGCGCGTCCCCAAAGCGGCGTGGGGGCAGTTCCCACCGGGGACGTCAGCGAAATGAGCTCCCTGAGCCCGCGGAGCTCTGCGTGGCTGCTCAGCGACAGGGCAGGAATGCCGACATTCTTCCCGACAGGCTTTATTCAGTTTGTCACATTTTGGCGACATTGTGTTTATGCAATCATGAGGCTCTGGAATTGCAAAGCTGTTGGGGAGAGGAAACACCCCTGCCCAGAAGGGGCCCTGACTCATCCCTTGCTGGGATTTGCATGGCGCAATCAGACTCCAGCGACTCCCTGTCACGCCTGTGGCGGGTCCCAGACCCGCTCGGGTCCCCGCACTCTCCCACCTCCGCTGCGTGCTCAGCCCTGGTGCTTGCTGGTCTGTACTGGCAGGCTCCTGCCCTCCTGGTGGGGCGCACAGCCTGGGCCCCCGGGCAGCTCCTTCCTCCAGCCACACGGTAGCCTGCCAGCCTGCGGGGAGGCAGAGCAGGGGGGGATTTGGGGGCAGAAGACCAAACATCCTGCCACGAGGTGAAAGGAGCCCCTGCAGAGCCACCGCCACGCAGCGCGTGGGGACCGGGGGGGACACAACCTGGCCCTCGGACAGGAGAAGCGCAGGGGTCACGGGGCAGGACCGGGGGACGTCCCTCCTGCTCACATCCCACTCGTGGCCACGGTGCTCAGGCATACAGCTGATGCCTAAATTCCCTGTGTGCCCAGTCTGCCCGGTGGGTGGGTGTGCAGCGCCAGGCAGCTCCGGGCCATGGCACCAGGAGGAAAGCTGCAGCTCCCACCACATTTTGGGGGGGCTGGGGTGTCCGTGTCTGCTGGCTGGGCACAGCCACGTCTGTGCTCTCCAACCCACAGCGAGCACGGCACGGCGCAGCTTTGCCACGGCAGAGCTCAGTGGCCAAACACGCGCAACCCTGCAAAACCTTTACCCACTTCAGCTGGGGAATCGTACCTCGCTGCTGGCACGCGTGTCCTATCTCCGTTCCGAACAAGCGCTGCCGGCTGGGCCGATCAGGGGCAGGGAAGATCGGGAAGGCTCCGGTGCTGTACAAGGGCGCGTTTTCCTCGTGTCAAAAATACGCCCCCAGCAGAGGAAGCTGCGTTGTTAAGGTGCTGGAGCGGGGCCAGCCTGTACCTCGGCAGAGGGGTCCCACCGCGGCGTGGGGCTTGCAGCTGGTGGAGGAGGGTGGAGACGGCTGATCCCGAGGGCACGGGGGACAAGCAAGAGCACCCATAGGTGCTGCTGAGCCTGAGGGGCACTTGTGGGACCCCTGCGGGACCAGCCGGGGCAGAACTGGCTCCAGCTCTCTCCACCAAAGCCCCTGTGGGTGTTTGGCCAAGTTCATGCCCAGCACGGCTCACTATGCCCCCCTCTCCCCACCCACCCACCCCAGGGCTGGGCTGGGAACTGTGGGGTGTGCACTGCTGGGCCGGGGGGTGCCAGGGATGGGGTCAGACCCAGCACAACCCAGGACGGCGGCTGTGGTGACAGCAACTCCCACCAGCCTGCCCGGGCCGGGCGCCCGGCAGTGGGTGCTCACCGCTGCACGGCAGCACCGAGGGGTGCGGGGGCTCCCCATGGCTGCGGGCGTCGCGTCCGGACGGCCGGGCAGAGCTGCCGCATCCAGGGGGTCAGCGGTGGCCGTGGGGGCCCAGCCCTGCTGGCCGGGTGGCCACGGCCGAGCCACCACCGGGCGCGGGGAGCAGGAACACGGCGCGGGGAGGTGACACGAAGAGAAGCGCAAGGAGGCTCAGCTCGCTAACGCAGGCGCGGGGAGCTCGGTGTTTATTGGTTTCACTCCAAATGGTTTTTACAAGGAACAAGCCGACTCTGCTGCGCAGGCAGACGCGCGCGCCCACGGCCACGGGCTGCCCCGGCACCCTGGAAGCGCTGCCCAGCCTCACAGAGCGGGGCCGTACCGAACCCCCTCGGGCTGTGCTGCCCGCCAGGCTCTGCCCGCGCCCCCACTGCCGGGGGGATCCTGGGCTGCACCCCAGCCAGCACCCACGGCCATCGCCAGCACCGGTGGCATCGCAGGCACCGACACCCCTCGGCGGCGTGGGCGAGGGACCCGGCGTTGTCCAAGCCTGCGTGGGGAGCAGCGCTCCCCGAACGCCTGCTCTGCTGTCACACAGAGATGCCCCCGAGCTCCCCCCCTTGGTTAGCAGGACCTTCCCATTTTTATCACTACTCTACGTTGCGGCGATACCTCTCGACTAGGGAGCGCGGCCTCTAAGGCTGCTGCTGCGAAGCAAGTCTGGCACGCGCTGCCCTCCCGAAGCCGGAGACCTCCCTGCTGCTCACAACAAAGTGCTCTCGNGGGCTCCCCGCGGCTGCGGGCGTCGCGTCCGGACGGCCGGGCAGAGCCGTCGCATCCAGGGGGTCAGCGGTGGCCGTGGGGGCCCAGCCCTGCTGGCCGGGTGGCCACGGCCGAGCCACCACCAGGCGCGGGGAGCAGGAACACGGCGCAGGGAGGCGACGTGAAGAGAAGCGCAAGGAGGCTCAGCTCGCTAACGCAGGCGCGGGGAGCTCGGTGTTTATTGGTTTCGCTCCAAATGGTTTTACAAGGAACAAGCCGACTCTGCTGCGCAGGCAGACGCGCGCGCCCACGGCCACGGGCTGCCCCGGCACCCTGGAAGCGCTGCCCAGCCTCGCAGAGCGGGGCCGTACCGAACCCCCTCGGGCTGTGCTGCCCGCCAGGCTCTGCCCGCGCCCCCGCTGCCGGGGGGATCCTGGGCTGCACCCCAGCCAGCACCCACGGCCACCGCCAGCACCGGTGGCATCGCAGGCACCGACACCCCTCGGCGGCGTGGGCAAGGGACCTGGCGTTGTCCGAGCCTGCGTGGGGAGCAGCGCTCCCCAAACGCCTGCTCTGCTGTCACACAGAGACGCCCCCGAGCTCCCCCCCTTGGTTAGCAGGACCTTCCCATTTCTATCACTACTCTACGTTGCGGCGATACCCCTCGACTAGGGAGCGCGGCCTCTAAGGCTGCTGCTGCGAAGCAAGTCTGGCACGCGCTGCCCTCCCGAAGCCGGAGACCTCCCTGCTGCTCACAACAAAGTGCTCTCGGAGCTGCCGACCCGGCCCTCGCAGCGGGAAGGCACCGGGCACGGCTGGGCGAGGGGGACGTACCCATCAGGGGGCCAAGATCCTCAGGTGGGGTTTTACAGCACCCAGCCGGGCGATGCTCCCATCCCGAGGGTCGCGTGCCGGGGCCCGGGGGGGCTGCAGGGCAGAGTCAGACGAGCTGCAGCCCCCCCCGGCGCCTTCCCCTTCCGCAGAGGGCTGGCTTGGAACACCACCGGCGTCCTGCCCGGAAAGGACAGCACCGAGCACAGGGGTGACCCCGACAGCCACTGGCGCTGGGATCAGGGGATACAGCAGTAAGAACGGGTGACTGATCCCCTCCCACGGGACACGGGTGACGGTCCCAAGCCGATCACAGCCCTGTTCCGGGGGATGCTGTCCCTCCCGGGGATCTGCAGCCCTCGGCGAGAGCGTGGCCCTTACCTGTCCTTCCTGCTGAACCCGCCCAGCTCCGAGAGCTCCCACCCCGGCACCTCTCGAGGGCGAGCAGTTGTTGCCCACCTGCAGGCTGTTTTCAGCACCTTTATGCTGCTCGCCTGCACCCACTCCAGAGGAAATCCTGAGGAAATCCTCACTATTTATCCTCTTCGACTTTCTTCCTTCCCCCGTTGCTGCCCGTAACGGCCGTGGATTGAGATCTGCTGATTGTTGCTTTGTTTTCCTCTCCTGGGCAGGCTGCAGCGGTTGGTGCTGTGCGTCCCGCGGGGCCTCGCTGGCACGGCGGGTGCGGAGCAGGAGGAGAAGCTCCCTCGTGCCCCCCTCTGCCAGCCCAGCAGCAGGGATATTGAACTGCCCAGCCCTGGAGGGGGCTTCTCGCCTCCCACCCGCCTCTGCTAGGGGTAAGGCTCCCCACAGGACTTGCAGCTCAGCCCAGAAAAGCCAAGGAGATGCAGGGACCAAAGCAGAGGCTGCTCCCCCCGGGCCCGTCCTTCGGGACGGCTCCCTGCCCTCCCCTGCCAGGTCACAGCACGGAGGCAAAAAGCCTGAGGGCATCAGACACCCACTGCAGATCCAGGCTGAAGAAGTGAGAGTGCTTTGGGGACAGCCTTTAAATGGCAAAAAAAGGGACTCAAAAAGGTGCTGGGTGGGGTTTGGCAGGTTAGGGGGGACGGGTCAGCAGCCCAGAGCACTCCCACCGACTGTGCTGGCTCTTGTTCCCCCCCACAGCCCCCACCCAGTGCCTCCCAGCATCACCGGTCACATCCAACTCCTCTGACTCCCAGGTGCTGCCATGCGGGACGGGGCTTTGGAGGGGAACAGGGAACAAAGAAGGACACGGGCCAGCACTCAGCCCCAGCACGCTCGGGCTTCGCTCTCGGGTCACGGACACGGCCTGAAGCTGCCGGTGATGGCTTTGGGCAGGACCCCGGTCGTGGGAAGCACACCCAGCCCCCTGGTCCCACCAGCGTTTGCACAAACCCCGTCTCCTCAGCCAGAGGGGTCAAGCCCGGCAAGCGGTCCTCTGGTCGTGGGGCAGCTTTGGACTGCGTGGCCCGAGACAGGCGGCCGCTGCGCTGACGTGCTCGGAGGGGCTGGCCAGGCCAGAGCGTTCGGTGTTTCTTGAGATGCTGCCTTCCCTTTCCAGGCATTGCCTTTCCTCTCGGTGCCGCGTGGGGACCAGGGCCAGCGGCTGGGTGGGAAGCCAGGGCTGCTGAGAGGAGCAGGGAAGGGCTTGCTGCGGAGCCACCCGTGCCTGGTTAGAGCAAGGCTGCAGCTGTGGAACGAGAAGGGGTGTTTGCTCCCAAGAAACAGCAAATGTGTCTGACCTGGCCTCGACACAGGGAAAGCTTTCTGCCGGAGCTGCAACAGCACTGCGACGTCAAGTGTCCCTACTCCCCTCACCCGGGTATGCCCCTAAAGATGCCCAGATCCCACCCCACCCCACCCAACCCCTCGGTTCGCTCTAGGTCTCCTCCAGGAAGGCTGCAATGGCACTAGTTCTGCAAGCTGCCGCCACACGCCATGGAAGCTGGAGCTGTCAGGGAACAGAAAGGAAAAGGGAATGAGACCTGGCTGAAGATCGAAGGAGTGGGACGTAGGGAGACTCTGGGAGGAAGAGGAGGAGGAGGAGGAGCCGCCCCTGACAGGCCATGCCCTGGTAGGAAGGCAAGTGTCTGCTCAGGGCCAGCTCCATTTCAAGGCAGATGGCAGTAATGGTGGCAAAGACCATTTCTCGATTGCTGGCCCAAGGGGCTCCGGAAAGCCCCGAGACCAGCAGCACCTCTGCCAGCTCCGCGTTTCTCACAGGGGCCCAGGCTGTGGCTTGGCAGCCCCGAGAGGCTCCCAAACCGGTGAACAGCCCACGGAACCACACAAACGTGAAGCTGAGGCGGGAACCCCATGCTGGTGGGGCAACGCGGGCGGATGGGTTCAACCTCAGCCCTCCCCTCTGGCAGCATCCAGGCAGGACGAGCCGGGCAGGAGGAGGCACGCGATGGGACCCCAAGCCCACCGGGACTTCTGGTGCAACACAGAGCACGACCTGAGGTTTGGGGCATCAGCCCAGCCCTCGTGCTCTGCAATGTCTCCATCCATGGACACGGGGGATAGAGAGGACAGCCCCACGTACTGCCCACAGACGGGTGTCACACGCCGTGGCCATCTGACCCCTCCCGCCTGGTGGAGCCACATAAAGCAGGCAGCGAGGGATGGGGGACGCTTACCAGCTACGGCTCTAAGCAGTGTCGGTCTCAGGCTGCGGAGCTGCTTCAGGCCTGCAAGGAAAGAACAAAACCGAAACACGCAGGCGGTCAGTGCGGGGACCACAGCCCCATCGTGAAGCAAGAGGAGAAAGGGAGCAGTGGTGTCACCCTTGGGGGGCAGGCGCCTCCCCGGGGGAGAGCAGCGGTCCCCAGCCCCGTGCCTGCGGGTGGGACCTGCTGATGCTGCCCGCGGGCTGAGGAGGCAGCAGTTCAAACCGAGGTCATTGGGGAGAGAAAAGCAGCTTTTGGTCAACCCAGCTGCAGAGCAACTTGCACGCTTGCAGCTCTGGCCCAAACGCTCGTCGTCTTTGCACTGGTGCGAAGCCCAAACGACCTCAGCGCCCCGAGCTGGACTCTGCAGCAGAGCGAGCTGCGACGGACGGCGATGAGCAAACCCGCAGCCGCGCAGCTCAGGCTGGCAAAGGCCCTTCCAGCATGCAGGGGTCCGGCGCCCGCTCTTGAGGAGCATCCCAGCTATGAAAAGCCGAGACTGTTGGTCCAGGGCGTGCTCCAACATTTGCACCTATTTCAAAGGGGGTCGAAACATGCACGTAGCCCCCGGCGCTGGGAAGCGCGAGTCCTGGCTTTCAGCTGCATGCGATCCCGACGGACAAGGACATGACCCTCCCTGCCCGTCAGCGTTGGGGAGAGGGGTGCTCTGAGCCTGCTTCCCTGCTCCCCGGCGTGCCCAAGGCAGAGGGAGGCTGCCCGACCATCTGCCTGGTCCTGGCACCGCCTGAGCATCTCCACCGAGCGCAGGGCCAGGCCCTTGCTCCCTGACCAGGACAGGGCTTTGCCAGCAGCAGCGCTCTGGGGAAGGGGTCCCACCAAGCCGCCTTCCCCTCGCCGTGCAGGACGTTGGCCAGCAGGATCAGCCAGGGACTCCTGCGAGGCACGAACACCCCCCTCCCCGCTCTGCGGCCGAGGACAGGGCTCTAGCCAGAAACCAGCAGAGGCTCTCGTGTCTGGGGGAGCTCGTTTCAGCCGCTTAGAGACCCTCGGTCAGCTCTAAATGGCCATGACGGGGTTTGGCCTGACCCACCTTGCAGAGCCGAAGCAAGGCTAAGCTGTGTCGTTACACATACACACCACAGACACACCTATGTTCTGTATGGCCTAGTATATACATACAGCTAATGCGTCACAAATACCCCTACAGGGGACACCCGACAAGAAGTATGCCTACGTAAACTGTCTCCAGCCATGAAGCCAGCACAGATGTTTAATGTGTGCTGAAGAAGGTGGAAACGGGCCGAGGATGTTCTAGGTAAATACACACACGCCCATCTATACACGCACATACATTCGCCTCTACGCTGTGCACTGGACAAAGAGCGCTACAAGGTGTGAAACCAAGCTCCCCCAAGCCGGGGATTATGGAACCGCTCTCCGACTGCGTAAGCACTGAACACTGAAACAGAAGAGAGATAAAATGGCTGAACAGCGTAAAAAGAGAGGAGAGCCATGACCTTCCCCCCCCCCAAACCCTGGATCCCCCTTGCTCTCCTCCTTTCCCCCGAGTGGCTAAAGCTGGAGCGCCAGCTGCCCGGCCGTGGGAGCCCACACGGAGTTTCTGTGGGTGACACTTCTCCCTTCCCTGTCGCTTAGGTCACAGCAAACTTTGGAGCCGGACGGAGCCCGCTGTAGCACGGCTGTTGCACTCCAGTCCAGCCGCACGGCTCTGTGCGAGGTCTCTGAGCCTGCAGTGAAGGGGCTCAGCAACAGAATTAAACCCTTTCCTCTTTGCCCCAAAGGTGCAGCCCCCAGCATCCCTGGGGGCGGCTCAGAAACCCAACGCCAAGCTGCAATGTTGCCTCCTGGTCTTACCTGGCGCGGCCACTGCACCCATCAGGACGCTGGCCAGACTCCCGGCTCCACCAAGGGCTCAGCTGCCACCCAGAGACGACGCACTGGGAAAGGCCTCTCCATTCCCATGGAGGTTCCCAGGACAAGACAGTGTCCCATCCCCCAGACACTCACACACACCAGGTGAATGATGGAAACAAGTAGGGCTTTGCTGACATGCCAGCCAACTCGGGCCACTCGTGAGACGCTCTCGCCACTGGCCTGTGCCAAGGAAGAAGGTGATGCCCCCTCTTCCTCAGCTCTTCCCCTCCCACATGGCCAGAGCTCCTGCCCCGCACTATCAGGGGAAAGTATCCCAGAACCACCTTGTGCTCCTCCACATCGTCACAACTTCACCCGTCCCGAGCCCCCTCCTGCGCCTGCTCCTGCCCCAGGGCCACCGCACGCCTCCCACAGGGAGCCACCGACACCACGGGGAGCCACCGACACCGCGGGGAGCCACCGACACCACGGGGAGCCACCGACACCGCGGGGAGCTGCCCAGCAGTTGGCCTCTCACCCCAACCCGGCAAGGACGCGGCTGAGCTTAGCAGAAACAGAGTCCAGAAGAGCAAGAAGAGGAAGGAACAAGGAGGCAAGGAGAGCTGCAGACAAAACAAGATGCCCATGAGAACTGTCTTTACCGGTAACCCTCACGGTATCTCCTGGAAGCAGTCGGGCGCTGTCTTCTTCTCACATACAGATCTGTGTCTACCGTCTCCTGAACCGCTTGCTCTGGAAGCAGGACAAAGAAAGAGAAACCTCTGTGGATGAGCTCCTTGCAGTCACCAGCCAGCCCTGCAGGAGAGCTGCCGGCGGGGGCTAAGCGCCGTGGGAGGTGAGGAATGGCAATCCCAAAGGCTGGATCCCCTATAAAGGTCCTGAAAACCTGCACTGCAGCCCTCGCTTTCCTCAGCTGAAAATGCCTTTATCCTCCCAAGCTCAGTTAAACTTTTACCATCTGGGGCCTTTTTTTGGGTTGTGTGTTTGGAAACCCAGCACATCGACCTCCTGAAGATGACGACCGCTGCACGGTGCAGGAGACCATCGCCTCTGCATTCTGCAAGACTCAGGAGGGGCCTCTCAGCCCGGGCCTGTACCTGGCCCCACGCAGCCGGCACAGGGCACTCGCGCGCTTCCAGCACGAACGCAGCCCTCGGGTGCACACAGAAACAACGGCGTCCAAACGGCTTCACGGCCACCCTCTCCCCCGCGCTGGCCATCGCGGTTGGCCATACACCATCCCCTTTCAGGGGCTGAAGCCATCCGTCCTGCCTCCCTAGGGAGCCCTTGACCTGCTGCATTTCCCACACGGGCTCAGGCAGCTCAGAAGAGCGCAAAGCCGAATGCCCAAACCAAACCTCCCTCCCCGTTTGGTGAATCGCCACCGGCTCGTTGCGGTTCAGCCTCCTCCTTGCCAGCTGGTGCAGCTGGAAGTCTGGGCTTGTGCTTTTTGTGTGGCACGGTCCATTGGGCGCTGGTTCACGTGCTCGTTATGTTAAACGTGTGTGCATTAGCGTAATGAGGAGGTATATAAATAAGCTGTGGTTTCCAAACATAAGTCTGCAGGGACTGCAGAGTGAGGAAGCGGGTAAGGCGGCTTCACCTGCCCGTGACAGAGCAAACTAAAACCAGGGGAGCTGCCTTCCCTTCCGCACACGCAACACGAAACGGCCGCAGAGCCCGTCAGGTCGAATTTTGGCAACAGAATTCTTGTAAAACAAAGCTTTCCAGAAGCTGCCACCAAGAGCAATCGCCAGTGGCATTTTGTGGAGGGCAGCTTTGAAAGGCACTGACTGCGGAAGGGCTGGGGTGGGCAGGAACCCCCCTCCGCTCTCGTCCTGGCAAACCCTCGTTTATTGAACCAGCTCTGCCCTCCAGCGACTCAGCTCCCGGGCTCACCGCCTTCGCACAAAGGGTCACTTTGGGAAGGGAGAATATAAAATTTGGTTTTGAAGCCAATGACGTATTTGCAAATCAGGCTGAGAGGAAAAAGCTTAGGGAAGGGTTTTGGCACCAGGGCAGGCTCAGCGGGGCGTTGGGGTGCCACGGAGCCCGTGGAGCAGGCTGGCCGCGTGGCTGGCCCGGAGGGGACCGACGGGAGGAAAGGGAGGGCAAGCCCCAGAGTACCCAGGTCCTCACTCCCACCCGCTGCCTTGGGAGCCCCTGGCCGTGGTGGGTCAGGGCGAGGGCCGCACTCTTTGCCTCTTGTACGTGACCTCAGGCACGGCCAGGGAGCATCCTCCGGAGCGCGCCGGGTGCCAGCCGCAGGGCCACGCTTCCCCAGGAGCATCTGCTAGGCCGGCGGGAGCTCCTTCTGCTTCCCCACCCCGTTTCGAGGGCTCTGCAGGCACAGCCGCAGCGCTCAGGAGAACAGTCTCTGGGCATAGACCCCCGTACAGCAGCACCTGAAGACAGCTCTTGGCTTGATTTCCCTGTAGGTTTGCTTTCCTTCAAACCCAGCTGCAGGGAAACGCCCATTTGCCTGGCCGACAATGCCCAGCGCCCACGGCCAGACTCTGGGTGCTAAGAAGGAGCCCGAACATTTGGCTGGGTGTACAGATACTCGTGCATGGGACGGCAAAGCCAGGAGCATTTTCTCCCGTCGCCCTGGCTGAAGTGGCAGAAGCGAATGCCTGCACAGCAGAAGGGGATTTCTCGAGCCATAACCTCACGGCTTGGCCCAACTCACCAATCTCTTCCACAATATTCTCAGTGCTTCCAGGAGGAGTGGTTTTCTCCTGTTCAGAAACAAAACAAAACAAACAAACACAGAATAACAACCTCAGGTGGTTGCCCCCTTTTGGTCCGAGAGAGGAGGGGGAAGCTCTGGGGCTCTCCTAGGCGCGGCGGCAATGACCACCACTGCCACCGCGGGGACAGAGCTGCCGCCCTCCTGCCCTCAACACCGGCGCCCGCGCCTTCGGCCACGCCACCCAGCAACGGGGTGTCCGTCCCAGCCAGCGCAAGTCCCACACTTACGCCGCTACGCAACCGTCTCGAGGGCTACGTCCTTCTTGTTGGGGTTTTTTCTTTCTTTCTTTACAAAAGCAACATTCAAATCAGCTGTGCAAGCTGGCACGGTTTGCACCAGAGCTTGGGAAAAAGAGCAACAGTGGCCACTGCTTGTCCTTGTGAAAGACAGCGCCGACGTGACTGACACGCACACGGGAAACGACGACGAACAAAGCTGCCCCCAAGCCTGTGAACACCGCCTGCGTTTGGAGTAAGCAAACGTTAGCGGTCTGTGTATGCAAGAGCGTGAACCCTAACGCCACGCAGCCCCGGGCTCCGCACACCCAGCTCCGTGCGTGCCCTGCCCCTGCCCCTGCACGCAGGCGCCCTCGGGATGTCGGGAGCTGGGTCTCGCCCTCCTGCTCTGGAGGAATGGATCCGGGAATCCGCTCACTCTGCTCACTTGGAGCTGCAGTGCCAGGCGAGGCTTTCCTAATTCCAGCAGAACGATGAATGCAAACACCCCCGAACACCGGCTGCCACCTGCCAAACTGTTCCACTCAGCAACCACGGTGTATAGAGAACAAGATGAATTAGGGAAAGAAACGGTGAAACGATGCCACGAATTTCCTTCGGGGTTCAGGGAGTTTATCACTGACTACACTGAGCCCACAGGCCTGGAGTTTTGGCGCTTTGTTATTTGGGATCACAAAGGAAATCGCACCACAAAGTCCACGAAGTGGCACCTGATTTTAAATACTAAGGAAAAAATAAAATGTAGAGAGAAAAAAACCTAAGCAGCAGCTTTGAAAGAATCAGAATAAAGAACCCCCCCTTTTTTTATGGTCATAAGGAGAAAGTAACAGAACTCCAGCTGTGAGCGCAAGCTTTGGTCTGGTGCGGTGCCAAGCGCACGCTGCCGCCACCTTTTGTGCCCTCTGCTGTCGGGAGCTTCCCGCTGTGACCCCTCTCCCATCAGCTTGGCGTGCCCCTGCCCTTCCCCTGCTCGGCACAGGCCCCGGCTCGGGAACTCTCGTGCTTTGGGTAGGAAGAAGCTGAAAGCAGCACAGAAATCATATTTTAATCGATCACAAAATCTCTTTAGGGCTTTTCGCCGTGACTTGCACCTCCTGTGCCCATCCTGCTTACGCCGTAAACGTGTCAATGGCCATGACTTAAGGAGGAGAGCTGTGCCGGAGCAAGAGAGGGGCAAGCAGTCGGGCCAGTTTGCAGGTCTGCAGCCTGAGACCAGCCAAAGGCCTTTGCTTTGCACCGCAGCCTATCCACAAACCGTGCTCCAGAGCTACAAACCTGGAACCGGGGACACAAGGGACTGTGGAGCTCTGACGCTAGCATTTGATGTTAAGGTTGGTTTAGGTCGTTTCCCTCACCTACGGATCATACTGGATGGGCTGCGAGCCCGGCTGCTGATGCTGCTGATGCTGGTTTGCATTTCGGGTCTGCTCGTGGACAGGTTTTTCTGTGAGCGGGCACCCTGCGGGGTCACTCCTCGTATGCCTGTGACACGAACCCCTCTGAACGGAGCGCAGATCCTGGTAATCTGCTGCTGCTGTCTTCAAGCACAGCCGTGGCTTATGAGATTTCCTTGTACGTGAGCTGGTGCGAGGATTCGTGTTTCTGACTTGAGTGGCAAGACCTGACCTGGGAGCTGAGAGAACCCCTGTGCACGGGGCAGACCTCCCCGAGGCAGGACTTACTGCAGACCGGCTACGTGGGCTCCTGGCTGAGCACCGCCTGCCCTCCGGAGGCATCTTTGAACTTAGCCACGCACCCAAGGGCTTTAAACAACCCGAAGAGACCACCTGAGCCACCCAAGGGAAAGGTGGTCTCACCTGGGCTTCAGTACTGCCCTCCAGCATCCAAAACCTGGTGTTCTTCCAGCAGGTTAGCGCTGGTCGGTGAGTGGGAACAACCAAACAAAGGAATGGAAAAATACAGAACAGATGGGAAAAACATACCCCGTTAGCTCCTCAGAGCACGCTTTCAGAAGCCTTCCTCCTGGCAAAGGTGCGCTGTGACATTAACTTGACCCCGCTGCTTTAAAGACTGCCAAGGGCTCCTGCTCCCGGTTGGGATATCTGAACAGGTCACGCTGGCAGGGCCCTGCATTCCGGAGGGGCCCTGACTGTAACTCAACCCTGTCCCGGTCAGGCAGTCCATATACCGCAGCAACCCGCCCTCGGGAGCAGGAGCCCAAGACCCCGGCTCCTGCTCGGAGGCCGTGCGCCCCACGAACACCATTGGGAGAGGGCAGGCGGAGCAGCGTGCGAGGGACAAAGAGGTTTCAAACAACAGACAGGTTTTCCAAGGTTATTCCAAACGAGAGCAGTGGGTTTTCTGGGAACACCATGCAGCAGGATAGCCCACTGCTTGAGACCAGAAGTTGAGCAAGAGCAGTCCAGAGGACAGACCAGAGGGTCTGGCAGGCTGGTGCTGCTGAACTCAAACCAAGCAGCTTCCCCGGGTGCAAACAATTTACAGGAGAACCACAGCAGCCAGGCAAACACTCCCCTCGCACTCAGTAGGGTATAATAAACCAGGTGTTACGGAGCTATAGCTACCCCAGCTCTCATGAACGTGTGCTTCCTAAATCCAAAGGGCATCTGCCAAGAAGTGGCACCCATGGATGCGCCACTGATACTGGATGCGGCCAAGCGCAAGTGGTGATTTTCCTCCATCCTTCCTCAGACTTACTACAAGAGATCAGCTTACTGCATCTGCAATGCCCAATGATCTTTTCCGACCAAATGATCTATGATCTCTTGGATGTCCATGTCACCTCTCTCAGCTTGATGTGCCACAGCCATACTCTGTATTTTCTTAGGAAGAACTTGTGCTGCTTCCTTTCTGTCCTAGTTACCTTGACTCCCCCCACAACCTCAGCAACTGGCAACTCTCATCCTTGCCTCTGCACACAAGCTTTCATTAAGTCCTGGTCATTCACCCTCCTCATTTGATCTTTGATGAGCTAAAAGGCGTAGATGAGCCTGTATTCTTTCCCCTCTTTCAGCCCCATATTATCCTTTCCTTAAGGCTTTCTTACCTATAGGAAAAGGGGCTTCATTTTCACAAGGCAGGCTAAGGTTGTGTCTCCCAGGAGCACAACGTACTCACCAACCTACCTCCCATGCACTCAAAGCCTTTGTAGATGGCCCGTGAGCAAGCTGTGGGCATATCCTTGCTAATGACCACATGCTCTTCGTGAACCTCACCTTGAGGGCTGCCTCCAAGTGCTCTGCAAAATAAAGCCTACAATAAGGCTTACCCAAGCTGAAGCAGAGAACTGGGGAACAGAACCCAGAACTGCTAAGCCCTGACCATAATACTGTCCTCCTACTCACCAAAGACCAGGAATCTAAAAAGAGCTAAATATTAAATATTATCACCTTACCATCACCTCCCAAATCCTGAAAGTTCCGTCCCACCTCATCAGGAAGCGGTATCCTTCACCCACTCGAAGAAGGAAGCCGTTATCATGTCTAGGACATTACCTTTAGGCTTACAACGGTCCCTGCAAGGGTTTAACCCAGCTTGGCTCCACATCTTGCCGTAGGCCTGCGTGCTCTTTCGGAGCACCTCTGTAATGCCCCAGCATTTCTCACAAAGCCCTTCAGCTGTCTCAGACCTGAAGACAGATATATGATCAGTGGTAAATGCGTCACTCTAAATGCTGGCATCATTGCTCATTACTGAGATTTGGATAGCTAGCGACCATGCTGGATTCCCTTCTGGTGGCCAGATCTTGAAACCTGGTTTGTCAGAAGCGAGGCAAGATATAACAAATGGCTCCCTTGGTTTATCTGCGAGTTCACCTTACACGTTTGCTAGGACTTGGGGAACTCTTCCCTGTTGGGCAGGACTCCAAAGGCTAAATATTCAGCACGCCTGCCACGGCCTGCCTATGAAATGGCCTATGAAAGAGTCTGCTTTTCAACTACCCCAGTTTCTAAGGGGACCCCGAAAAGTCTTTTTCAGTCCAAATCCAAGATGTGATACACACAAGGTAACAACATTTCTTTATGCTTTCTGGTTTTTTAAATGAAGGACATGCGGGACAAGTAGCTGCCCTGCTTTCAGGGACAAGAGCGTTTAAGAGCCCGTCATGGCCCCAGCTTCCATGAATGCATTTAATCCTCTAGAAAGCAATGAATACATTTTGTTCCCAGGTCATTCTTCGGCAGAAATTCCCAGCAGAGCTATGTGCTCCACGCGCACTGCTCTGCGTTAGCCCTGCTGCTCGGCAGTGCCGTTGGCTAAGCCACGGTTTTGCAGGGACAGGGAGCTAAAGCAGTCGCTCCCAGGGCACCTCCTCTGCCCTGCAGGTTTGACAGACTTTGCCATCTCTTCTTCATCTGGCTTTCCCCAAGACACATTTTAAATTTAGATTCATGCTTTCTGAAACTAAATTGAGTTTGGGGTTTGCTTAAAAGCACCGAGATCCACAGCGTCAGGAGCAAAATCCTATGTGCGTCTGCAAACAAACAGGGCACGGACAGCACCAGCTCGCTCCAGGGCTTGTGCCAAGGCTCTGGCAGGGACCAAACTGAGGTAAACACACGTGTTTATCAACAACTGGGCTGGATAAAAAGAGATGTCACAGAAGCCTCCGGAAAATCAGATGCAGGAGTGCTCGATTGCTACTGAGAAGCTGATATTTAAGGCATCCGCTTGAAGACCGACCACCTTCTGTCTACGTACGATTGCCCGAAATATTTGGGCACCTGCCCAAGTGTGTTTTCAGGCATGATTGGCTTTGAGAAAGATTCCGTCAGAACAGAGGATCTGCCTGAACAGCCCGAAGCAAAGGTGTGAACACAGCTTAACGGAGTTCACACCGGGGTAATTTCAGCGAACGTAACCTGGATTGCCACTGCAGAAAGCTA
>JAKFQP010000919.1:37185-67680 GCA_023375905.1 Nycticorax nycticorax
AAGACTGAGCCTTGGGATCACGTGAGTAGCAGGCAGATCTGGTTTAGACGTCCAGGTAAGGCACTGAAAGAGGATCCTGTCTTTAGGAAATACAGAGAGATTCTTGCACAACATCTTCTACCGCACAGCATCTTTCCACCATTCTTAAGTTTACAGGAGATTTGGCACAGTTTTTAGCCACAGTTTTAGCCTAAAAGACTTTCCTACAAGAAATTGAAGCGAAACTCTTCTTGGGAAGTTTTGAATTTGCATGAGCCGGTGTTAAGTGTCCTGGGTGACTCTGAAGGGGATCCTGCTGAACCTTGGCTTTTCCTGCAAGCTCCTGAGCACTTCCGGATGAACCGGCAGTTCTTGTTGCAGATGCTTCTCTTCACTGCCACGACCCTGGCAGATTTCACAGCTTAGAGAGGGGAGAAAAAAGCAGTAAGAGATGTTCAGTCACCTCACGGAGCGAGGTCCCACTCTGCAAAGCAATATGGAGGGCAGGAGAGAAGCCCTTTCCTCTTCGCTTCCCCCAGCATGCAGAGTTCTCCTACCTGTTTCCATGAGCTTCAGCTCTTTGCATCGCTCCTCCTCCATCTTCTTCCTATAGTCTCCAAACATGGTCCTCATGAGCTGACGCTTCTTCACCAGTGGAGCCTTGTCACTGCGCAGTGTCTTGATGGCACGCAGAGCCTCCTCGACTGAAGTGGTGCAAAGGAGAAACAACACACAGTTGGACTCCCCACAGGCTCCACACCTGCCAACCCTTCCCACGGGGAAGATCTCTCGTTTACTTGAAAGCTTACCCTGCTTTGGAGTGGGTTTCTGTGTCTTCAGGCCAAGTTCCAGCTGTTCCACACACCAGTCCACCTCCTTCCACAGCTGGTCGTCTGACTGCTGCACAACATGGAGCAGAGTGAGCATGTCAGTCATCCAAAATTTAGAGCAGCAGTTGCTACACAAAAGGTATCTACATAAAGTCAAGACTATTCCAAATGTCATGTTCTGGTGACCATTTTGTAGACTTCGTAACACTTTCCCTATTCACTGGACAAACTTAAAGCACTGAGCAAATGTTTAGCTGCAACTCACTGCCTCTTTTTGATGGATTTGGCTGCCGTTCAGATGATGCAGTTTTCTGGAAAGCTGTCCAGGGCTTTTTCCTCTGAAAGAAGCTGTCAAATCAACCTACTGATGCGAGGAATAAGCATTAACAGCAAAAAAAGCCCTACCCCCAAACCTGCCCAAAATCAAAAAGCAAACAACTGACAAAATCAGAAGCCAGCTCTTGGTGTCTCAGCTCCTGCTTGCTTGCCCTACCAGAAATGCATGAGAAGGGAGCTGAATCCTACGAAGACAGAAGAAGCCAAGTCCCATTGAGCAAAGCCAGCTGGCTAAGGGAGCAGTGGAAGGGAGAGAAACAGGGCCGCATCCTGGGACTGAAGCAATTCTGAACTATTACGTACACATAAACACAAAAGCCCTCGTGCTGTCGCCGTCTTTTCCTTACGACAGCCTCCTTCCAATGGACTGGAAGGGCTTTGCATCGCCTTCCAATCTTTCTACACTGCTGGCACTCAGCAGTGTTTACTGCTAGGGTTGTTGGTGAGGCAGCACTTTGGATGCAATGCTTCGAGAGGCAGGTGAGCGCGCAGCGTCACTTCAGTGCAGAATATTAACGACAGCAAGTTTTTTGTAATTTTGTATTTCACTATTGCTCAGCTTAGAAAACCTCAGGGTGTGCCTTAATGTGCCTTAATGTGCCTTAACACATCTAACCTGCAGCTGTGGTCGATTTCTGGGCCATGCCTTAGAGTGGGAACCTTCTCGGAATCACCCTGAGGCTTCGCACCAGACCCTGCCGCAGCGTTGGCTACAGCACCCAGCAGCTCTGCACCCCAGCTTTGCTGTTTGCCTTAAGCGAGCAATTCATCCTACCCGTAACACGCACGTCAGGGGCGCAGCGCCTGGCTCGGCACGCACAGAGACCAGCTGGCCCTGACTGAGGACAGTTACCTGCATTTTTTATTTTCATTTTTTTAAGATGGCAGCCAGCTTCCCAGGATTAGCCGTCACAAGGCTAAGCAGGAAACGTTCAGCCCCAGTCTGAAGCAGACAACGAAGGACCATTAACTTCCTTTCCACTAGTTCGGTGCCTCAGCTGTCTCGCAGAGAAAGAAAAGAGCTGCTGTAAGAAATAAGCAGCAACCTCTGTCTCCAGCTTTCATCTCAAGCCTGCATGCTAACTGCTAACCTACCCAAAGAGACAGAGTTTACCTTTGGCTCAAGGGTTCATAAATGATGGGACCCCATCAATATTTAAATACCTGAGAGGTCTCATCCTGGCGGGAAGGGCCTTTATTCTGACATCCGTTAACTTCTGCCGTTGCCTTCCTGCTGACCTCAGTTTCTTCCACCTCCTTTTTACTGACAGATGTTTTTTGTTTCTTCTTCTTTTTCTTCTTCTGGGCAGCTCCATCTGCTGTTGATTTCTCTGTCACCATCGCGTCTCCAGGAGCAGTCTCTGGTTGGGGCATCTTTAACGTGACATGGCTTCTGTCCTCTTCAGATGCAGGACCTGGAGCTTGAGTCAACTCAGGCTTCTGCAAGGCTGAGGTCTGTGACACACCTGCTGATTCAGCAGGCAGTGAATTACCCAGCACATCGGGATCTGCTGTACGCTCTGTACGTTGGCTTGCTGGAACTAATGGAATGAGAGGACGGCCTTCATCTAGGATTGCAGAGTTGAAAGCTAACTTGGGTTCTTGTCCAGAGGCTCCATGCCAGTCCTCCTGCTCGGTGGCTCTTACGTTGGTTGGTCTCTGCTCAGCACCACTGACACCAGGGACTGCTTCCAGAGCTGTGCCAGTTGCTTCTGGGTCGATCTCAGAAAGTGTAAAATCTAATCGGAGGCTGTTGTCAGATGAAATGAACCTCGCTGGCTTTGCCTCAGAGATTTGGTCAGATTGTTTCCCATGTACCACACCTTCTGAAGCCTGCCCATTGCTTTGCTGCACTTCCACATCACCGGGTTGCACGTCTAGACAAGGCAAAGAATAATGCTGTCAATATGCTGGCTTCCTACTACACGGATAGCGCTGCTACTCCGGCTCTCTCCGTAAGGCACTGCCGCAGAGAGGCGATGCGATCAAAAGCTGCAGCGTAAGAGATCCACAGAAAAGAACCACACGCCACCATCTCCCGGAAGGGACAGCTCGAGCTGAGCTTACCTGCTTTCTCCATGCTTTTCTGATCCTCAGCCATCCTGAGACGATAATCCCCAAACACGCGGTGCATCACTTGTCGCTTCTTCACACAAGGAGTCTCATGGGAGCGCAGGACCTTGAGAACATGCTGAGCCTCCTCTGCTGCCCTCCAGAAAAAGACCAAGAGAGACAAGAAACGGGTTATGGTGGGCCTCACAAACCGCGGCGTGGGATGCTGATGGCTGGGTCTCCTCTGAACGTGTTCTGTGTTCATACCACCGCTGACTAATCCATGACTGGCGTTCGATTGAAAGGAAACTCCAAGCGCTTCCAGAAGCTGAAATGTTCTTAAAGGAAAAATAAAATGATAGAACTTAACTGCTTATTATGTACGGTAAGAATCTTACACTGCGCCAAGTGCGCTGCTAATGGCACAGAAGCCACGCAGGGCTTAGCAACCCTTCCCCCAAATCAGCTGGCAAAGGCAGGAGCCCAGCTCGGCGTCTCTTCTCTGGAAAACTGGGAAAAAAAAATCTGAGTAGAGAGCACACCCTGAAAAGCAGGACCCTTGCTTGACTCGCGTACAGACCACCCTGACTGCAACAGTAACCCCAATTCTGTGTGGCAGAGCACGATCTCGAAAAAGCACAGCTGTTCCTCTGCAACAGCAGCCCCCAAAGGGCTCAGTCTGGGAACTCCAGATACGCACAGGCATCTAGCGTTTGCCTCTCACATTCCAAGCCACAGAAAAGCTTGAGGTACTACACCAGCACTTCGGAACAGGCACGGGCCCCTCTCCTGGCTGCAGTGCATCTCTCTGGGACTCTCCAAAGGAGGTGTATCTTGCAGACCCAACACCAAGAGTCCCATGCTAGGAAAAGAGTAACGGCGCGCAAGGCAGCAATGCTGCAGTGAGGCTGTAGCGACCTACAAGAGTGGGATGTATCGTCATTGCGCCTGAGCGTCAGGGTCCCGAACACACATTTCCCCCCCCTTCAAGGAGCTTAGCTGGCTGCATTCAAGGGCTGCTCGCCAACGAGAGCTGTAACAAAGACAGAGCTAGAAAAAGCTTCAGGGGAACCTCTCTTAGTCTAAGCTGAGGATCTCATGCACAGCAGTGCTGCATCCAGGTACCTCATTAATCCAGACCTCGAATTCCTGGTTCAAGCCTGGATCTGCCTCATCACCGCAGACTTCTCCGGCAATCAGGACTCGAGGCAGAGCCTGGCTGCCATTGGCAGCGCTGCTTTGCTCTCCTGGGCCAGGCGCTGTGCAAACAGGCCCTTTTCTGGCCAAATCATTGCCTCCACTCGCCTTGCCGCTGTGCTCAGCTCCTGCCTCACCTCCAGGAGCAGCCTTCCCCTGATGGACACTAGGCACCGGCTGTAACACAATGGTTTGATGCTCAGGCGTGGTGCGTGGCATGGACTGATCGCTGCTCAGCCCCGGGTGCACCAGCAAGCACTCAGCGAGGCATCTCACGACGGGCAGCCGCTCCCCTCCTCCCAACATTAAGTACTACCATCCGCAGGAGCGGGACACGTGGCTTCCTATGCCTACGAGATGGACTGGCTAGATCAAACTGTGGGCTTCTGAAAACTATGTTACAGGGTTTCATCTTTTATGCAATGTCCCCTTGGAACAGGAACAGCGAGGAGCAAGCTTCACAAAAAATAAACCTACTGGCGCTTAAGGGCCAGACACGCCGATACAGAACCAACAACAAGCTGTTAGATGGGAGAATGTGAGAAAGAATACAGGACACAGGGAGAATGAGCATCACAGGAATGAAAGATAAAGTTGCTTCCAGACAGTTCTCAAAGTTCAATGCTTTATCTCGCTTTGTGTTTAGAACAAACCCCACATAACACAAGAATAGGAAGCAGATAGGCGAGAAGAGACAGCAGAATGTTCAGGCCTGCTAAATCAGAACGGAGGCCGGAATACGGCTGCGGACTGCGAGAGGGGCAACGTACCTTGCCTCAGGGCTGGGCCGAGGCGATGGAGATGTGCCTCCAGCTGCGAAATGCACCACTCCAGCTCATCCTGGAACGCGCCCCGGGGAGCCTGGGACAGGGCATGGGGGAAGGCACAAAGTTTAAAAGCAGCACAAATCTCTCACCTGCAAAACTGATTCCAAACCTGAGTTTCTGAAGTCCTCTCCCCTCCTATGTGGGAGACCAGACTGAGTGGGTCATAAACCCCTCCTCTGGCTTTACACTTGAGGCGTGCTGTGCAACAGCTCAATTTATACCATAAACCCACACAGCGCAGGGCGGGACACAGGCCCCGCAATACTCTCTGTTTGGAGGGCAGCAAATGAGCCCTTTTCATTACAAAAATCAGAGACAACAAACTCTTGCTAGCAGTAAGCCACCCGGCCCTGGCAAGCCAAGACTTCCCACGGATTGTTTTCTTTCTTTTTTCTCCTCCTCCCTTTTTAAAGGCCTCAAGTGGAAGATTTCTCATTTCTCCTGGAGCTTATTCTATGGCATAATACGTCTCCGCAGTGGGAGATTGCCCTCCAGCACAGCTCTGGCAATGCACAGGGCTGATCCCTACGCTGAACGCAAGCCCTTAGCACCACCCGTGCTGCATTTCTACCCCGCACGCCGCCTGCTCCCCAGCTGCAGGCAGGGCTCAGAGGCCCGCCGGGGAACGAGAGTCCCTACAACGCTTTAGGAGATGAAAACCTCTTCCCTTAGCGGAGCGAGGAGGTGGCCAGGAAGCGGGGCGGGCAGGCAGGGGCGCCAGGGGAGCCCTTGGAAGACCGCCTCGACAGCCCCCCGGGAGCCGGGCGCCCTGCTGCGGGCTGCCAAGGGCCTGGGCCGGGAGAACGGTGCCGCGGCGCCCGTGGAGAAGGGGGCGGCCCAGGGGAGAGGCGAGGGCAGCGAGGGGCCGAGCAAAGCCCTTACCCGCTCCATGCTGGGCCGCGCCCGCGCCGACACGGGGAGGAAGCCGGGCCCCTCTGCCGCCGCCCACCTCCGGCCGCGGGACAGCGCCAGGGCTCCCGGGCTCCAGTTCCGCCCGGGCCGGCGGCCGGGGCCTGCCCGCCGCCCCTCGGCCACCGGTGCTGGGCCTGGGGCAACCGCGAGGCCCGGGTGGTGCGGGCGGGAAGGGCCCCGCCGCCGTGCGCCGCCCAAAGGCCTCCCCCACCGCGCTCCGCCCGCCGCCCCTCCGGCCGCTCCCCCGGCCCCGCGCCTCCGTTCCGCCCGCCGCGCCGAGCGGGGCCTGCCCGGGACCCGCCTCGCCCCTCGGGGCCCCGGCACCCAGCACGGGGAGGGACGGGGAAAGGCCCCGCTGCCGGCCGGGGGCGAGGGGCTCCTCGCAGGCCGCCGTGGGGCACCGCCGCCACCGGGGCGGCCCCTCCGCTCGGCCCGGGGCAACCGTGGGGGGAGGCCGGGGAGGGAGGAGCACCGGCACCAGCGCCTGCCCTCGCCGGGGCCTGCGCCGGGAGGCCCGGGGTGCCGAGGCCCGGAGCCTTCCGCTGAAGCCGGGCGAGCCGCGGCTGGGGCCGCCTGGGCGGGAGGCAGACCGGGGCAGCCGGGCTCCCGCCGCGGCGGCGCATTCGCCTCCCTCCCCTGAGCCCCCCCGGGAGCCGCCGGGCCCCACGCCCGCCGCCGGGAGGCTGCTGGCGGCCGCGGCCTCCCCCCGCGGGGCCGAGCCCCAGAGCCCCGAGCCCCCTCAGGAGCGCCCGCACTCCCCCTGGGGCCGCGGGGCGGGCGGCAGCGCTCACCCCGCCCGGATGCCCGCGGTGGGGTCCAGCGGACAGAACCGGGTCGCGCACAGAGAGGTATCGGCCGGTTCCAGTTCTATTGGAGCTTTCCTTGGATTATTTAATTCTGTAAATAAAAAAAGTTAGACACCTTGTTTCATATGCATTTTTTTTTNACGAGCTGGGGAGAACGCACATCCGTGGGGCGCGGGAGGGAGAGCACCGAAAGCGATGCCAGTGCAGGGCAAGTACCCTCGGCCACTCACCGGCAACATGGCATTGAAGAGGTGCGTGATGAAGGTGGCGCCGTGCTGCACAGCCTCCTCAGCCTGGGAGAGGTTGGCCACCGAGTGACCTGGGAACAAAGGCCAGCGCGTGACTCCTCTGCCCACCTCCCCGTTTGTTTCCCTACAAGAGCGAAGGCGCTCTGTCGCGAGGACGCTGCCCTGATGCCCCCGCCCTGGGCTGAGGTCTGGGATGGCAGCCTCGGCGCAGGGGTGCCTGGCCACGACCGCGGGGGGCTCTGGCAGCGGGTGTTTCACCCAAACACGTTCACTGTCAGAAATGCTGCCTTGCTCCCAGAAAGTTGCCGTCGGGCCGGGCTAGAGGTCCAAGGGCCTGCCTTTCTGCCGCCCTCAGATATTTAAAGGCTTTAAAGAGAGCTGCCAAGGGAGCAGAGACAGTGGGGACTTTGCCAAGAAAGAATATGGGGGTGAAACTACCCAGAAGGAAAATTCTGTTTTCCCCAACACAGACAGCCTCTCTAACGCTCTGCGGGCAAACTTTGCCTTTCTGTGGATCTTCACTTTATGTGGCTGCGAGAGCTGCTCTGCTGTACCAATGCCCTTCTCACTTAAGGTTTAATGTCGCCCTGAATAACTCCCCCCTTTAAAAAAAAAATATAAAAGGACTTCTTTAACGGCCTGAGGCAAAGAAGTGTTTGTGAAACAAGAGGACAAGAAAATGCAGCCTGTTTTATGTGAGTGGCCTGCGAGGCAGTGGCGGGAGAGGTTTCCTACAACACTTCTGGTTGAAAAGCGGAGTTGTCAAAACTCAACCTTTGGAAAACTACTTTGCCTGTCAAGGCCGAAAACAGTTGAACTTCAGAGTTTGAACCCTTCCATGTCATCAACCCTCAACTGCATCTTTCTTCAAGTAAGACTGCTGTTCTTTCCCGCGTATTTACAGCACCAAATGCTACCTTGTGTTACCCTGCAGGGCTTTTCAATCAATACAAAGTTTGGCCGTAGTGTACAAAGGGCGATAGACTCACAGCATCCAGGGAGGCTCCCGTTTGTGACGGGTCTGTCACCTCCATGGAGGCCAGGCAAAAGAAAATCCCACCCCATCCGGTCACACTGAGACTCTGTTAGAGGTCATAGAATCACAGAATCATTCAGGTTGGAAAAGCCCTTTAAGATCAAGTCCAACCGTTCCCCTAACCCTGCCATCCCACCTCTAAACCATGTCCCCAAGCACCACATCCATCCTTCTTCTAAATACCCCCAGGGATGGGGACTCGACCACCTCCCTGGGCAGCCCATTCCAGTGCCTGAGATGCTACAGCCCCGAGCGAGGGGCTGCCTGGCCCGTGTGGCACGGGGAGCCGGAGCCTCCCCAAGCCCCCTCCTCCCCAGCCCGTACCGAGCGAGACACAGATGCCTCGCGTGGTGAGTTCCCGGATCACCTCGCCGCTCCTCTTCATCTCGGGGGCCAGGGTGACTATCCGGACACAGTCCAGGGACCCGTAGGTGGCAAGCAGGTCCTGGAAGGCACCTGCCTCGAAGGTGCGGAGGCAGTGCTCTGGGTGCGCCCCTTTCTTCTCCTTGCTGATGAACGGTCCTTCCAGATGGGCCCCTGCCCAAACGCGAACACAAAGCCATGACCCTTCCTCTCCCTGCCAAGGACCAAGAAGCCTGCTGTGTCTACCCTGCTCCAGTCAAGCTCTCCCCATTCTCCCGCAGCAAAACACACAGCTCAGGCAACTCTGAGCTCAGCACAGTGGAAGATGCAGCGCTGGCCACTGGCCAAGCCACCCCACTGCCCTTACCCTGTGGGGCCCAGAAGGGCTGGCGTGGTGCGTGTACAATGGCAGGGGCCATGGCAAAGGCCAGGCACAGTCTGAGGGAGAAAGCGAGTCTGTGCCCACCTCTGCATCCCCCCCACCGGGGGAGCTCCAGCCCCCATTTGTGCTGTCCCTACAGAGGCTTCTTTCCCCTTAACAACGAACAAGGTAATTGCCTACATAGAGCAGCACCAGAGAGGGTAGTGAGGGACAAAACACTTACCCAGGATACCTGCTCCGTGGGCTCCACCGTCTCTTATACTGATCTGAGGGAGAACCTAGAGCAAGGGGTTTGTCAGACACAGCACCCCAGACACAGCACCCCAGCCTGCCAAAACCAACCCACACCTCGGGTCTGGAGGGAGCTTTGTAGCTGGACCACTTGGGGCCATCAGCCAAACACAGCTCGCAAGGAAAAGGCCAGCTGTGAGCCCCGTCGTGCAAATCTGGCCCGGGAGACATCGCTGTCTCGGCGCTCTAAAGGTTGAGGGCAAGAAATCCAGGAATGGAGTCCAGCTCCTTGTGCCCACGGCTCTCCCGCCAGGGCCGCTATCCCAGTCTCTGCAGACCCGGCCTTGGCCCTCTCACCTCTTGCTCCCAACCTCAGCCCTTTATCACCCTGCAGGTGAGAGGGGGAGAAAGTCCCTTACCTGGTGGTACACAGATGGAGGAGAGGTCACCAGGGTGGGACAGAAGGAGGTCACTCCATGGGAGAGGATTTTCTGACTGACCAGGTCAATCCCTGATTTGAAGTCATCTGTAGCCAGGGAGAAGTCCACCCCAAAGCCTCCTGCACCGTGAACAAAACAGAGGTGAAGCTGCAGCCTCCCCAGCGGACGTTTTCCCACCTGAAAATGCCAAAGAAACATTTTGCGTGACCAGAGTGGGCCACTCCGTTTGTGCAGCACTGCCCAGAAGCAAAGGGCTCCACCGGCACCTCTCCCGTCCTACATTCGCGAGGCTCCGCGAGTACAAATCCAGCCAACGCCGTCCTGCTGAAGTGCTTTTCCCCTCAGCGCCCCAGCATTCTGCAACCTTTTATTTTGATGCAGGGCAAAATCTGAGGATTCCCCGCCAAAGAGGGGATCTAACTTCCAACATAAGCTACCACGGAACAAGCCTCTCCTGACCCTCAGGAAGGAGCTACTGCAGGTGGGGTTTGCTCCCCTGAGAAGTCCCGCATCCTGGAGGGGGTAGGGCGGGCGTCCTGCCAGCGCAGGGGCAGGGACTGTTGATGACAATGAGGTTAAGAGGAAAGCTGGGCTGAAAACCCCACCCAGCCAAAGCGGATCAATTATGCAACAGCAGCAACCATGGGCAAAATTGCTCTTTATCGTTAGTTCGGTGATTCACATCTCCCGCGAGCAGCTGAAGTGCGCTTGGTCACGGGCGGCGTGCACACAGCAGGGTTTGAAGGTCAGTGATGGGCAAAGCCGGGACCCCCCACCCCCCTGCGAGCGCGTGGGGCTTCGCCGTACCATTGATCTGGACATCGATGAAGCCCGGGGCGATGATGCTGTCCTTGCAGTCCAGCTGGATGTCGGCAGAGCCCTTCTCGTCAAAGAAGAGTTTCTCCGGGTTGAGGATCTTCCCCTCTCGCACCCACAGGTCCTCCCTGCAGGGACAGTGGCACTCACACCCCAGGCTCCTCTGCCGCCCCCGGGGGAGCACACGGGAGCGGGCGGCCGTGGCCCCAGCGACAGGGGTGGCCGCAGGCTGAGCAGACCCCACCGGCGCCCCCCGCCATGGGCCCTCCGATGTCCTCCAGGGCGAAGCTGCTCTCCGGGCAGCAGGACGAGTGGCAGCCCCCTCTCTGCCCGGCCTCCGGCGTTACAGAACTCACGGGAACGGGGTTTTCGTGGGCTGCCCGTCAAACGTGGTGGCGGTGGCCAGGGGGCCCGGGGGCTTGGCAGAGGAGGCAAAACGAAAGAGAGGGGGAGCGGAGCGGGGCGGTAAAGGGGCACAGCTCCTCTCCAGACATCGGGCGGAGGGGATGGGGGCGGCGGCGAGAGCCGGCAGCTGAGGCGCGGGGGGCCCGGGGAGTCCCTCGGGCGCTGCGGGTCCCAGGTCAGCCCTGCGGCCCCGCCCCGAGCCCCGGCCCCCCCGGTGACCCCCGCAGCCCTCACCTCTGGAGCTGGTGGCTCCTCAGGATGCGGCAGTTGGTGAACTGGACGATGGGCGCGTCCGAGACGGATTTGTTGGACGGCATCGCGGGGCTGCGGGGGCCGGCGGGAGCGGGGGACCCCCCCGGTGACCGGGGTCAGGGCCTCAGGGCGGGGACCGGGGGTGGCGGAGCGGGGCAAGGCCGCGGCTCCGGTGCGAGCGGCTGCCGCGGGAACGGAGAGCAGCGAGGGGCGGAGGGGCCGGAGCACCGCCCCGGGGGCAGGCGGCAGGTAGGCCCCCGCCTCTCCCCGGGGCCCCGGGCCGACGCCGTGAGGAGAAGGCCCCGCCGGCTGTGCGGCCAGGCCCCGCCGCGGGGCGCGGTCAGGGCCGGGCCCGGTGCAGCGCCCCCCGCTCCGCGGGGCAGCGGCGGGGACCGGGACGCGGGGGCGGGGCCGGGGGCGGGGCCAGCCCTGCCGCGCCGCGCCGCCGGCTCCCGGTCACGTGATCCCGCTCAGCTGACGCGCGGGCTGCCCCGCCCCGCCGCACGTGACTCCCCCTCCTCCCCCCCCCCCCAGGAGCCGCCATCATGGGGAGGGCGCCGCCATCTTGGGGAGGTCGGCGGCTCCGCAGCGGCCAGGCCCCGCGGCCGCCACATGAAAGGCGGCGGTGGCGGCGCTCCCTTCCGCGGCAGCGCTCCCTTCCGCGGCAGTCCTCGGGCCTGGCTGCCCCTCGGGCCTGCGGCCCGGCACCGTCACGGCCCGGTGATGGGGGGGCAGCGGGGACGGTGCCGTGGGAGCCGCCTGCTCGTGCCCGGGAAGCCCAGGAAGGTGGCGGGGCCCTCCCTGCCCCGCGGGCCCGGGGCCTCGCCCGGCTGCCGCCCCCGCTCCTTGCAGGTGTTGGCCCTCGGGGTCTGGTCTAACACACTAAGCACTGACAGAAATGGCCGATGTTCCTGCCGGGGCCTCCGGGGGGGCCGGCGGCGCGTGCTGGCGCTTCACCACAGCGGGTAGCAGCCGATGGAACGGGCTTGGAAAGGTTTGATAGCGGTGGGATCCCGCCTTATCCAGGGAAACTCCAGCGGGCTCCGGGAAGCTGGAGGGGGTGAGGAGGCGCTGCCCGTGCCGGCCCTGCAGGTGCCAACCCCCGCTTGTCACAGCCACCCCCCCAGGGACTCCTGCTCTGCACGTACCTCCTGCTGCCCCTTGCGTGCTCTCATGAGGAATGTTTGGGGCAGAATCTTCTTCCACGGCATCCGCCGACTCCAGCCCAGAGCTCCTCAGTGCCCGCGGCCCAGAGCATCATCCCTCAGGAGCCGTCACCAGCCCCAGGACAGAGCAAGCTCCAGCCGCCTTCACCTCCTCGGGCTCACCAGTACCCGGCACCTTCCCGCCAGGCATCCTGCAGCGCCCGGCGAGCCATCCTGCAGCCCTGCTACCAGCACTGCCACCGCGGGCAGCCCTGTCACACGCCGGCCTTCGTGGAGGAGATGTTACCCACTAACAATTGCTTTTTACCAGGCAAAGTCAAAAGGCCTGAGAGGTCAGAAGAGATGCATTAGTGGTTCCTAACGGCTTGTAAGTCTGAATTTGTGAGCAAGTAACCTTGGCTTGCATGGCCACAGAGGACCCGTTCCCCTCTGGACAATGACCCTGCCTGGAGGAAGCGCTCTGCTTGCTGCAGCGCGCCGCACGCGCATGGGACAGCACGCACGCCGTACCACGAGGTGCCAGTGGGCTACATCCACTGTGCACGGAAACAATAGCGCAGGCCGTGCATCTGGCTCGTGGTGATTTACCTCTTGAATGGCAACCCCAGGCAGACCCAGGAGTGCTGGATAGACCTGTCACAGAGGACCAGCTGCCCCTGAGAGCAAAGCATGTACCTGCTTGGAAATCTGTCTGGGCACGGTAACAATTACACTTACAAAATTAAATTTGAATGGTTTATTGGCTCAGGCAAAGTAAGGTTTCTGGACCCCCCTTCCCCTTCACTCTTCCCTTCTCAGTCTCAGCTACAGGGAGTTACCTGCAACCTGGACAGGGAAGTCATTACTTCTTTTAAATGTTACTTTCTAAGCTGACAGCATTGCTGTAGGCAGGCCCTAAGGTCATTTGACAAGTCGGCAGCAGCCTGGGAGAGAAGACAGAAAGCTGGTTCTGTGCTCTCCAGCCAGGCCCCTGCCTTTTCCCTCCAGCAGACCATGCCACCCGGGCTCCAGGGTCCCTATGTCTGCAATCTCTGTGGCCAGACGGGCAATAATGTCCAATCTCCAAAACGTTAAAGGCAAGCACTATGCTTCGTTAAAATTAAAGCCAGTGCCCCCAACAGTCTGAGCATTCACCCCTGGCAGACGCTTCCACTCCCCCTCCACCCTCCTTGGTCCGCGAGGACCGCTGCGTGCTGCAGCAGCCCACCCAGCACACTCACTCGTGTGTTTATCCCATTTGGTGTCCCACGGTATCGCAGAGAGAGTCGAGTGTCTCACCAAGGACTGCGTCTAGGCTCTGCTGATGAATCACACCGAGATAAACGATGGGGAATGTAATCGTGCATGAATGTAACATCCCCGCCTGGCCAGGATTGAATTTTAGTGAGGCTTTATGCTGTACTTACCATTCCACGAGGTCTGTGCTTGCCCACAGTACAGGCTGCCTCTGTCAGGAGGAGGCCAGTAAAGGCCCCTGAAATGGTGCTGCGGTTTAACCCAGCCGGCAGCTCAGCCCCACGCAGCCGCTCGCTCACTTCCCCGTGGTGGGATGGGGGAGAGAATCAGAAAAGTGAGAGAACTCGTGGGTTGAGATAAAGACAGTTTAATAGGTAAAGCAAAAGCCGTGCACACAAGAAGACCAAGGAATTCCTTCCCATTCCCTGCTTCCCATGGCAGGGGGTGCTCAGCCACCCCCAGGACAGCCGGGCTCCATCCCACGTAACGGTGACTGGGGCAGACAAACACCATCGCTCCCAACGTCCCCCCCTTCCTTCTTCTTCCCCCAGTTTATATACTGGGCATGACATCATACGGTGTGGGATACCCCTGGGGACAGTCGGGGTTGGCTGTCCCGACCGTGGCCCCCCCCCAGGCTCCTTGTGCCCCCGGTAGAGCAGGGGGAGCTGAAAAGTCCTTGCCTGGTGTAAGCAACAACTAAACCACCGGTGTGTTACCAACATTCTTCTCATCCTAAATCCAAACCACAGCACCATGCCTGCTCTGAAGGAGAAAACTGACTCTGTCCCAGCCGAAACCGGGACAAATGGGGCTGGGAATGACGCTAGGTGATGCCAGGAAAACTGTGCAGCACCATTTTTGGAATTTGAGGCTAAGAATGGCTTCAGGCAGGTTCTCCTCATCATGGCTGAAATGATCCACGCCTGGGGCACCCAGCAGCACACTGGTGGGAATGATTTGTGGCTTCAGTACATGTGAAGCTAAGGAGACTCCAAACCCATTAGCTTAGAAAATGAATCCTAAAAGCAGATCTCAGGCCTGCTTATTTGAGCAAATGACTCAATTCAGATGTCAAAAGGCGTACACAGCGCCCAAACCGCCCGTGGCCAAAGGGCACTTCCATGTGAACGCAGACACTAATAGGCTCGTGACAGTAACGTCCCCTGACAGCAGAGGAGACATCTAGGTAAATGCAAATACTGACTGCTTACAGGGTAACGTCCATGGCACAAGATCCTGCCATAGGGTCCACCCCACTGACAGCTTCACCAACCCTTTGTCGACACAGATCGCATGTTTTTTCTAGGCTGCGAGCCCCAAAGCAAACCACTGCCTCAGGATGCTGGAAAATGGCCCGGACCTCCCTCTGCACTGCTGGGAAGAGCAGAACACCCAGTGCTGAGGTGAAAGGCATGGCAATTTGCCTCACTGATGCTGTAGGTACGTCACCCAGCCCAGCTGCATGTCATGGATCTGTCCTGCTTAAGTCTTATCCCTTTGAACGTTCTCCTTTTACTTCTCAGTATTAAATTAACCCTGTATTGCATCACCAATAATGGCACGCTCCTTCTCCAGTAATTGCACGTTCTTTCTCTCTGCTGCCCCAGTAACAGGCCGAGGGAATCACACGCTGTGGTTTCACTTGCCTTTTCTTTAGCAAACGTTTTTTTTTCTTCAGGTTGAGTTATTTTTAACCTGGCTCAATTCCCAAATTAGATTCACCGCCTGGCGGCATGAGAAGCTGTACCGGCGCATTGGGAGAAGAGGAGAATATGTGCTACAGACGTGGAAGGTGGCCCAGGTGTCCAGAGGGAGGGCTTGGGCTAGCACCGCTGCCGAGTGCTTGTGGAGGTGCAGCCTTGGCTTCTCATTTTTCACGTGTGTCCACAAAGAGGCCTAAGAAATGGTCCTAATGCACACGAGAGCCAGGGAGGCCTTTACACCTGCGAGCTGAGAACACGCGGCCAATGTGGGGACTTCGGTGGTTTCCTAAGATCTGTCCTCAGACTACCTCAGGTAGACAAAGCCATGAGGTGTAGGTGGTCGTTATTGCTCCCTGCCACTTGGGGTCACCCCTTTACCCTCTCCCAAATGCAAAGGAGGAAAGCATGGATGCAATAGCAAGGATAGGACAGTTCAAAGTACCAACAAAGTGTCCAGGACTGAAACAGCCACCAGTAGCCCCTTGGTACATCCAGAAGAGCCAGGACTTGAGCCTGTCCTGACTGCATCTTGTCCTCTCAGCAAAAGGGAGATGACAAACACGAGCCAGTGATTCTCCAGGAACCTCGTCTTGCCCTCCTGCGACCCAGCTGGGACTTCACAGGCCGGTGGGAACTGCAGGTGGTTGGTAGGTGCCTTGCGGGAGGCACTCTGGACCCCGCGGTTTGGCCCCTGGGAGAGCTCCAGGCCCCACATGCTGTAAGGCTGGGGGAGGATTTTTTTCTGTGTACTTTGGGACCATGATCAGCAGCAGCTAGCTCGACAGCAGCTCAGCGATACGAGCTGCAAAGCTGTGACTGTCTCAGGAGCTAAATGAAGCGTGGCTTGCAGAGGAAAGGAACAGCACTCATTAGTGAGTAATAAGAACAAAAATGGAGAAGCTTTTCGGGACACAATCCTTTGACCCCGAAACAGAAAATTCCCACTCCAGGACAAGTGGCACTGGGAAGACTTAGTACTCTGGGTTTAATTTAATTATGTCAAGAGAAAAAGATGGTCAATACCTGTGGAGCAGGAAGAGATACGCAAAGAGCAGAGGTGGCAAGTCCTGCATGTCAGAGGCAGAGGGAATTCTCACCCAAGGAACAGTGATGGTTTGTACCATAAGGCTGGATGGAAACAGCCATAACATCAGCATCTCCATGGTCAGACTGGGAAGGAAACAAGGTTTACTGAGTGTTGTTTTCATTAGGTCTGCTGTTACCCTGTAGCTGAGAACAGCGGCTTAGTTTCTTAATGAGGTTTTTATTTCCCCAAAGCTCATTTACTTTTCCAGGTTTACTGCACCCCTCTGTAAACCAGGTCTCCCAAGGAAGACAAGCCCTGAGCAATCACAGATAAAATCCTACTCCTTAAAAATGCTTCTCCAACAGAGCAGGAAAAGAAAAAATAAAAATTGAAAAAACCTGCCACCTGTGAAACAAAAAAAAGCCAGTATGAAAGAGTTAAAAAGGGTCAGCAAGCTGCACGAAGGCACTGTCTCTGCAGGCATCCCCTGGCCTCACCCCGCCGGAGCCGACTGCCGGTGGACGTTCACCCACTGCTGCTGCAGAGCCTCCCCGCTCGGCTCCCTCCGCAGGGCTGACTCACTCTGCAGTGCACACTCACAGGCACGCAGCCTGCCGCGCTACAGAGGACTATTTACGTGCCAGCAGACACCACCTCTTTTCATCAGGCACTCGGAGTCTGGCATTTCATGCTCTGAGGCCGCCTGCTCGCCTCTTCCAAACCAAAGACACAGTCAATCCCTGCCAGGTGGGGCCGCACTCTGGTCTGGTGCGCTGCTGTCAGGAAACGAAGGAACGGGACCAAAAGGTCCGTAATTTTCGTAACGCCCTGAACCGCTTGGGAAATTTGCTGATGCAATAGCATCAGTGAAGGACTCGAAACAGGAACTTTCGCCTGGGAGTCATCAATGAAGAACTAGAGCACTGCTATCAGAAACGGCTTGGCCTGGCAATGTGCTCAGATCGCCAGTTCTACTCCCGGCGTATTTACTCGGCACAAAGCCATCCTCCACCTATGCACGTTAACCCCAGCTTTTGTTTCATGCTCTGTTCTCCTGACTTTCAGGGGTTTATGTATTGATGAGAAAGGCTTGATTGATGGGATTTTGCCTGCGTTTGGTTCTGTAAGCATCCATTGCCACCCTTAGCCTGGCAACTGTCCTCTGCAATGTGTCACCAAGCTACGATGGGATCTTGGAGTTCCTACAGCCCAGTGCCTTTACACTGCTTACTTCTCCTAGAGATGAGAGCAACCACCAGCATTTAGTTGCTCTCTTGAATGCAGTTTGCTTGTATCATTCCCCTTAAAGAAGGTAAAACCAGATCTTAAACATATTTGCAGCCCCAGCCAGGACCTTCTCCTTGTCCTGCCACACAAGCAAAATACAACTCCTCTCACCAGAACTGCAAGATGTACACGGCGTGCTCTCCAGAGAGCCTGAATCCATGATTCACCCCCTCTCAGCTGCAAGCTCTTCTGCCCAGAAGGACCGGGAAGGCACTCATCGCAATCAGTGCTGAGAGAGAATTGTGCTGCAGTTTCCATAAATGTTTATGACCCCTGGGTAAAGTCTAATTCAGAAGTTTAGAGTCTACTTCTATTGCTGAAGAAAATCATCAACACAATTCAGATCAGGAAACTTTCCCTTACCCCAGGCAATGCTTCGGCAGACATCCAGGACTTTCCTTACATCAGCTCACACCTCTATACAGCCCAAGCACCACCACTGCTCAGCCTGCCATGAAGAAAAGCCCTTCCAAAACCCCAAACCAGCACAGCCCACCCCAAAGCCAAGCAGCTGAAAGCCTATTAAATGAATGCAGACAGAGCAGCTTTTTAGCAAACAGAATAAACCAATTAATTTGTTCATCATTACTGATAATCAACAATTGTCAAAACTACACCTTCACAACAGTCTGGAAATCCACATTAGCCAAACGATCAGTTCACAGCTGAAGGCTCCTGAACAGTCCCCAATTTGGAGACCAGCTACCCAGAATGTGCACAAGGTGCCACCAGGCCTGGGCTGCTGAATGCTCCTAACCAGGATGCTCCAGACACAGCTTCAGTGAATTCCTCATGCTCTGGCCATAGCTCTTCATGGCACCTACACCAGACTCGTTTGCTGCACAGGAACACATGAGGTATATGGATGGGTACAGCACATGGGCACCACCACACCTGCATTCCTAACCAGGCTGACAGAGGTGCCTGCAGGTCACTCCAGACTCCTCAGCTTAGTTTGATCAAAGACATTACAATACATAGGTATCTGTGCAACACTGACATTTTTGCTTGAGCAGGGTAAAGCCTGACCTGTTCTCCAAACTGCACAGCTAAGATTAAGGTGATGTACTTCTCAAAGGCCATTTGGAACAAGCTCTACTAAGGGTCCAACATCTATTTCCCATACACGCTTCAGTGTTGCAACACTCGTAATCCTCAGGACAAGAGAAGGTTGCTACAGCATTTGCTTGCTGCAAAAGCAGAACTCCTCCACTCAAATGCTCCTGATTTACAAGTTAAAAATACGAGTTCTTGAATGAATCCATTTTGTTGATGAGACCATTGTTCGGGTACTTTAGAGGCAATTGCTGCCAACAGCGCAGCTTTCCAGCCAGCCAAGTTCCTGCAGAGCCATCGCAAGGACGAGCCGCCTAAAGGCTCTTCAGCCGCTCCTATTCCTTGTCACACTGCATCCTGCACCCCTGCTCCCAAGCGTGCCCGCTCAGGCCATGCTGCACAGCCCATTACACAGCATGACCACGTGCCAGAGCAGAGACATGCTGCTTGATCAAGGGCAAGCACAGCACTGCCACAGCCTTGCGCTCCTGCTCACCACCAGTACTGCCCACAGGCAGCAGTTGGAAACAGCATCACTACTTGCCCAGGAAAAAAGGGAATGCTTTAGTGGTGATGACAGCTTCAGCACAGTGCTCAGCCACCGCAAGGACCAGCCTCCCCCTGAAGGAACCCCTCCTTTCCCTGAAGGAGCAGCAAGAGCATGAAATCAGAGGCAGAAGACTCATTACAGCAATGTAGTGAGGAAGTTTTATTTGGAAACATGGTATAAGTTTGTAACCCAACACTGGGTGCACGACTCTGATGCCGGAGCATACGCAGTTACTACTGAAACACAGGAGTGTTTCGGACAATTGCTGTAATAAAACACGAAATTCTCATACTCCAATACCAGGACACTACAGCAATCTTGAGAATCAAAGTTACATCCAAGGAATTCTCTGCACTTACAATTGACCCCACAGTGTAATCTACCTATATATAAGATTAATATATATAGCATGGGAAATTGAAAATCCTTGCTCCATAGATGTATGAACATGTCAAGTCTTTTATAAATAAACATCCAGTGAAGAGAAAAAATTACATTTCTAGTTCATATTTATACATAAAGTACTAACAGCAATGGGTGGAAAATTGCACACAGGCCACCCCAAGCCATGCAGCAGGCTTGGAGCAGCCCATCCAATTTAATATTGAAGTACACACAGGACAGACAAGTCACTAACATACATTGCGCATTTACAAGAGATCAACTACCAAATTGGGACAACTGTACACATTGGAGAGACCATTTTCATTCTGGAGCTTTTTTTTTTAAATGTGGATTTGTTACACCTCTTTACATCATACCGCAATGTTTACTTTGTGGAGAGGATAAGGGCAACAATGAGGCCATAGAGACCCAAGACTTCAGCGAAGATCAAAATCAGGATCATGCCCACAAATAACCTGGGCTGCTGTGCTGTTCCCCGTACACCTGCATCGCCCACGATGCCGATGGCAAAGCCGGCAGCCAGACCACTGAGGCCCACGCTCAAGCCAGCACCCAGCTGAAGAAAGCTCCTGTAGGACAGAGATGAAAAGAGTTTCAGTGGCAGGCAACAGGACAACCCATTGCATCAGGCTAGCTTTTTTTTGCTCAAAGGAAATAAGAATTAACATTTAAGCATTTAAAGGTAACCTCTTTCCTGCAGAAAGCGCTTCTATCCTGTGTAACAAGCACAGAGCGTCTCAAAGCAGATGCTTCCTGAGACTCCAAGCTCTGATACTTCAAAAACTGGGCAGCTATGCAAGATCTTTTGCTGATACTCGGGTACGCCTCGTACACTAAGCTAAGCTATGGGCCTGCAAGCTCACGTGGCCACCCAGCTTGTCTGTGGCCACCTCAGTCAGCTGCAGACGTAGCACACTGACACCAGCCGTGTGGGCTAGCACTTGCAGCAGTGCCTGTCCCAGTGCTGTGCACCCTGTTCATAGCTGTGTTTGTCTCCCACCTTTAGCAAGCGCATTACAGAGCCATAGCACATCCAGTGCACTGAAGAGTTGGACAGGAGCAGTCTGGTTCTCCAGGCAGTGGTACCTGGGGAGCAGCCCCTATCAGTAGCTGGCCACCTGGTAACTGCAAAGGAGCATTTGTACCCACTGTTCCTTAGATAAGGACTTACTAGGCCAACCACACTGCTCACTGGCTATAACTTGTACAGCAACACAGATATCCGCTGCTAGACCTCAGCAGTGTTGTTTTATTCCAAGAGGTATCAGTCAAGCCAGTTCCAGCTGTTCTCAAAAGCCAAGAGTAGATTAAGTTTCAGACTCTAGCTGGTGTAGAAGCCCAATGTATAGCTTGAGGATTGATTTACCAGCACATACAGCAGCAAGCAATATTAATTATTCACTTGCATCTCCCAGGCAACAGGAGAACTATTTAGACAGTCTGATTAGACAGTCTTGGAAAGACCTGTGTATTCCAGGTTTAGAATTTGGCACCATGAAACAAGCTTAGCCTCCTACCCCAGTACTGCCTGTACAGTTCCTTTCAAGCCATGACCCACTGTTCTCTCTAGCAGCGGGATGTCTGATCTGTTAGCTCATACAGCAAACTACCCAGGCAGCACCACCACCAAGGCCAAGGCATTAGGCAGGACAGCTGAATCCAGTCCATACGCCTAAGCCCAGCTTAGGTGCACTTAGCACTGACAGCATTTGCAGGCGTCTTGAGCAAAACCCACCCACTCAGCAGCATCAAAATAGTGACCGGACAAACAAAACTGACAGATGCAGCAACTTACTTGAATAGCGTGATAGAAGGTGAGAGGGCATTGGCAATGAGGACTGCCACTACGAGGCCATAGATAGCTATAATACCCGCCATGACAACAGGGATGATTGACTTCATGATGAGCTCAGGCCTCATGACAGACATGGCTGCAATACCTGTGCCACTCTTTGCTGTTCCATATGCAGCTCCCAAGGCTGGAAGAGAAAAAATGCGTTAGACATACCCAAGTGCCACCTCCTTCGCTAGACTGCAGCATTACAACAGTTGAGTCAACACAAGGGAGAATTGTACAAAGCAAACATGGTCACTTGACTACTTGGTTTATCAGCCAGGAACATTCCCCTAGGGGATGAGGAAGTGACCTCCCCGCATTCCCAGACCAAAGCTAGATAAGCAGAAAGGTGCTGTTCAGACAATACTGATAGCAGAATACCCTCTCAAACTAGCTTCACAGCAGGGCATACTGCCTGCAGACATTCCTTCCCTCTTTAGGAACCAAATCCCAAAGTCCAAATTCAGACTCATTATTTCTGAGTTTGTGCCCTCACAGAGCCAACACTGAGGCTCTGCTCGGCTGAACTGCAGAGGAAACACAGCAAAGCACATTTGGCTACCGCAGCAGGACATAACCTGGCTGAAGCTGCATTTTACAGACACTGAACTTTGAGCCACTTGGGCTGAGGTCTTGGGTGCACCCAACACTTAAGTCACATCCTGGCATCCTTCATAAGTTTTGTGGAAGAGGCCCCATCTGGCCTACGCTTTGTTCTGAGGTCAAACATGCCATTTCAGTTTCAGACACACAGCGAGATAGCAACAGATCCACTACAATTGCCACACTTCATTCCTTGGAGAAAGGACAGCCTCTTCATGTGTCAATAACCCCACCTGTGAAGGATTCGGGTCCAAACTCTTGTTCACCCACAAAGTGAAGTATGGGTTGTAGGTTACACAGGACCACAACCACCTTACCCCTACATGTTTACACAGGTGATCAGTGAACCTTGAGCATGCAGAGATCAACACAGTAATCCAAAGCAGACCATGGGCTCATCACCTCCAACTAAGGAATGGTAGAATCAAGGGTCCAAAGCACTACCCCAAAAAGTAAGTTCTGCCTTGAAAACTCTGAAACACTTGGAAAGACCCTTTTCCTCCCAACCTTGCTCTGGAGTACTCTAGGAGCTCCTTGACTCTGGACTGCCCTCACCATCACCCAACAGATGACATGCAGGTCCACAGCTACCCAGGACTAAGTCCTTGAAGCAGGCTAATACCAAACTTGCCTGCTCTAAAAGGCTACTGCAGAGTATTTAAAGCCATGGCAATTTCAGATCTTTGTACTGTTCAGAGACCTACCTTTTGAATTTGCTCCACCCACTTAAAAACTAAGTTTTTCACAGGGGAAAGCTGCTTGCTCCCCAGAGATCTGTAGCTGCCTCTTACACCAGCATCCATGTGAGATGGTGCACCTTGCCCAGAAGAGTTGCTGGGAGGTATTCAAAGGGTTTAGGATATGTGCTTTCCTGCTTTTCACTCTGCATTTACATAAATCCTATCTTTGAGCAGTCAAGAACACTAAGCAATAATCCTCCAGGCTTTGCACTACGGAACTTCAGAAGATTAGTAAAGGTAGCACCACCGCACTAACCCAGGACTCGCTATCAGAGGGAGTTCAGTTCTGGTTACAGAAACTTGAAGAGAAAGCCTCATTATCAACCATGAATTAGTTCTGTACTACAAAGCTCATGAACATCTGTAACCCAGATCCTCTTTTTGTTAAAGTCCCAACTGTCACTAAATGAGCCAGATGTAAAGGGCTGCTCAGTGCAGTTCAGAACTAGAATCCAGCTTAGGTGGAAGCCTGAGCCAAGAGCGCAAGACAAGTTTCACCTGCAAATGTAAACTGAGCCTGGAAACTAGCACACAGACTTAGCTAGCAGTGGCAATGGTACTGTTTGAGGGTCTAGCCCCTAGGAAGCCTAGAAAGAAATCACAAACTTGAGTTAGGAGCCTTTTCTGTTGGAGGAAGCACCTTCTAAGGACTGGCAGTAAGCGGCATCAAGGCTCAGGCTATCTAGACTGGCTATAGCATTTAGCAGAAACCACTTCTTGTTTGGAATCATTTATAAACCCCTCCAGAAACACTGAGGCTCATTAGGGAAGTTGACTACTTAAAAATAGCTCAGTCATTACTTCCTCCAAGTCTGAAGTTAAAGATGTTGCAATTAATGCAGTGATGGATTACAGAAACTGATTTCATAATCCCACTTAGGGAAAGCCAGCCTGCTTAAGCTTTTGGGGAGGGGCAGATCCACCCAAGTTTGTCAATTCTCAGTTGTTCAATCCCATTTCTAGGCAACAGGCAAGAGCTCACGCCTTGAACTTGATCCAGGCACATTAACAAACAGAAGTGCACACGTACTCTGCAGCAGCTAGTGGCAACATTGCATTTTTAGATGGCACTGAAGATCCATTACTGTCCCACTGGTGGGCAGTCACAGGTGCCACACACACAGAGCTTCGGAGCTCAGCACCTCTGCTCCCAGTGAAGTCCTCACCAGCATCCTGACCAACAGGCTTACACTGGAGCCCCCCCAGCTGCACCTCCAGTGCCAGGCAGTGTCCCATGGTGCTCTTCAGTGGCCTGAGGAGCTCTCCTTGCAGCTCTGACAATACCCCCATTACAGTCCAGGTGGCAAAGACAATCTGCACTCCCTACCACAACACAGCCATCTCATGGCATACCTACACAGTTATGGGCCATTTGGCACTTCGGTCCATCCTCCTGCACATCTTGACTTGTACCTCTTGGCAGCTGTGAACATTGAAGCATGTATGCTTTTTATGCTACATTTAAATACCCCTGATAGCTGGAAGGACACGTGTCCCAAAAACTTCTTAGTGAACAGGGTTTGAAGAGATCTGTGTGGAAGACTGGAAATGGAACAAGGTCTGTACCACTGTTACACACCAAGACCCCACATATTTGCTTCAGATCATAACTCCATCACCTCTAATATACAGACCAGTTAAGCTGCAACACTACCTTTAAAACACACAAGAGCTATCAAGACATTTACCCAGCAGCCTGAGAAGCACTTTGCATGCCCAGCTTTATCACAGAAGGAACCCATTCTGGTCTACAACCAGGAACTGTGCCATCTACAAGTTCAATGGTGTTATAACACAAGGAAGCTGCTTTACACATCACTCAAGACCACCTACTCCCAGTAAGCCTGTTTCAAAGGTTAACCTGATTTTGAAATACTTCTTGAAGAGCAACTTCTTGAACTCACAAGCCAGAGTTGATTTATTGCTGCTCCTGGGGGCAAAAGGCACTCCCCCAGGGCTGGGGATACACTGCCCGGCACCTCACCGTAGCTGTTACTCTTAGTCAGAAGCGGTAGCAGAGGTAGCGCAGCCACGCAGCTCCAAGATGGAATATGAACTAGAAAGTTACTTGCCATATAGGCAACAGCTTCAATAAGGACTGAAGGCTGGCTGTAGTCTTGCCTCTGCCAGGACTTTCCATAGCGCTTGGCCTCCAATACTCACTGTCAGTACTTGAGCAGCCTGTGGTTGACACAAAGCGCTAGTCCAAGTATCAGGACCTACCTTTAGTAGCTATAGTTACAGTGCTCGTAAGGTCATGCACCATGAGCATTAATCTTGCAGCTAAGTTAGCTGCAAGTCACCTCATGCGACACTCCCTCAATATAGAACACAGCAATCACCAAAAGCCTTGCACTGGTTCTGCGAAGCTCTGCAGGCAGATACGCGCCTATGGACAGCAACCACATCATCAGGGCCTTCAAGCCAGGGAACCATTTGCATAGATGCTGTCTCAGCAGTTTTGATATTCAGACATGCTCAGCCCAAGAACAGAGGTTCAGAACCAGCCACGCTCACTCCAGCAGGATTTGCTCCATTCAGAGCCAGCAGTCGCTCCTGTGTCCCTCCAGACAGGCAGGTTTTCGCCCTGCGATACATGGAAGATTTCCAGAGCACCAATAGGCAGAATTGTCCTGCATTAGGAGCGAGCTAGCAGCACGAATCAAACTTTCAATCAAGATACCATGGGTTACTAGCACAGCAAGTCTGAAAGACCATTCCGGATGAGTACTTCTATCTGGAGCCTTTCATAATTAACCCATTTGGTAATGGGCTGCCCTTCTGCAGTAGGTAGGCTTCCCTTGAACCAGACAGTAGGTATCAATTCACCTCAACACCAGTTTACCCTTGAGCAGGTTGTTCTTAAATAGCTGGAGAAGTGTTAGAGGTGATATCCAGGTCAAGCACAGCCCTTGCTTTGCCATGCCAGAAACCTGGGCATTTTCAAAGAAACTGGCTTCCTCCCACTGGTGTTCTGAGGCCCCTCCCACACCACCGCAGTTAACACAAACACAGCTCTACCTCCAACTGCAGTAATGGATACTCCATGGCTGCCTTGCAAAAACCCTGTTGCTATGTCCGGTGGCATCCCCACAGAAGAGACAGGCACATCAGAGGAACTGCACCCAGCACCTATGCCAGCTCAGGCTATAGCCAGTCCCCCAGCGATAACTGATGAGCTGCCCTGCAGTACACTAGACTTTGAGATCTTCCGTGAGTCACCTGTGGTGGGATTAGGGACAGCGTGTTTTTTGTTCTTCCCTAATGGTATGGGAGGGTGCAGGGGTTCCAAACAAGCCTAGCAGCATCAGCTCACAGCATTACCAAAACCAACCTGCAAGGCTAGCACACCATTTACTTGGCCAGTAAATCTGAGAACTTCATTTTATCTACCAGCTCCTCAAGAAGCTGCTGCAGGAGCAGCCCAAAGGAAAAAGGAGTTACCAGTCAACTGCCCAAGCAGCTGGGACTGCTCCAGTTGGTACTCTGGATTGCCTGACAGCACACAAAGCCCATTTAAAAAAAAATTATGTTAAAGCTGACACTTTAAGCCACAGAGTACAGGCTGGCTCTTCTGCATGCAGCAAAGTCCACTCACTTGTTATTTATCACCATATAAGCTTCCCTGCAACCTTAAAGATGACCCATTTCAGATGGGGAGGACCACTGTACTCCAGGCACCGACTGGCAGAGCAGTCTGTTGCACCAGGTAGCAGGAGCCCTTTTCACATCTAGCTGGTCTAGGAGCAGCTTACACTGCTCACCAGCGGCACCCATGGCAAAGCTGCCTCCTTTCTGAAGTGTGGGAAAGCCAGGGTCATCTGACCGCATCCCGCAGACGCTCCTGTGGCCAGACCAGCCTGACTTGGAGCCTCGTGCTCACAGGAGTCACAGTCTGAAGGAATGAAGCTCAGCAAGTTATGCCTTGCCGTGTTTGGTGAGGACAGCAAGCAGGTGGAAGTCTGCACTGCTGTGAAACCACCGTTTCAAACATCACTGAACAGCCTGATCAGGCTGGAGAGGTTTCCAGCCCACAACCACTGCTTGAAATCAATCTGTCCACAGCCTGACTGAAGAGTCTACTTTTAGCAAGGGAAAAAAGTTGTTGACGAAGAGGTCTTGAGGCAGCTGGCATTCATCTCCACTGCTGCTTTGAATGCTCCCATCAGAGGGAAGCACCTGCAGACCTTGCAGCCTCCAGTGCCTCCAGGGTGAGACAGGAGTCCCGTCCGGCACACTCGGAAGCAGAAGCCACAGCACAAGCAAGCAGCCTCAAATCTGCTTGAGCCAAGCTTTATCCTGATATTCCACCTGGTTTTCAGATGATCCTAAGACCAGCATTTACTGAGTGGAAGTGATGCCCTCATTGAGCTGTCTTTCTTTAATTTAGCTAAGCTGTAGAAACACCGCCTATCTGGTTTGCTTCTGCTGCAACACTTAGGTCTTCATAGTCCACTGATTTACCTGATGTTAAAGAGGAATGCTTATATTAATCTCCCTACTGTAGACTGGTAGCCCCAACATCTGACCTACTGAGTTTTCCTGTCCATAGCACAGTGCCTTTGAAGCCCTCTTTAATGATGTGGAACCTTGAGCTGCACTCTGTTCTGCCATTTCAGTTTTATCTGCAAGCTACAGCAAGAGAGGCTTGCAGGCTCCTTAAAGATGAGGTCTCCAGCTCCTTGCTGAGAAGCAAGCAGCTCTCTTCTACCACCTCCCCGCCCCTCAAGAGACAGTATTTCAGGAAGCATGGGTGTCATTTGCCTTCAAGGCTGCAAGTTGTTTATAGTCACGATGCCTTCTAGAATCAGACTGTGCAGGGCTGCCAGCTGCACCGAGCTGTACGTTCTGAGGCAGCAATCGCACCATGGAGGTCCCTTAACAGCTACCCAACTGCTACAGTATCTGCAGCCCTAGCTTAAAATAAAAAGTACCATTTCATTAGCTCTGCAGCACAGGATTACCCTTAACACTGCTGGTTAGAGTTCTCTTCATTAACAGTCTTCCAGATGTTGAACAAGAAGCGGAGTGGAAGGCACCAAGTGCCCATCCAGAACACAGGGCTAAGTAAAACCCCTCACCACATTACGGAGGCCACCGTGGGGTGCGCCTGGGACATCGGCCACCGTGGGGTACACCCAGGACATCGTGCTCTTCCACACGGAGCAACAGCAAGCGCAGAATCAGACAGCTTTGCCCAATACCACACTTTTCCATTTCGGCATGCCAAAGTCACATGGAAAAGCTTCAATAATTTGATCACTCAACAGCACCTGACCCTGAGCAAGCCACATGTCTTACCCATAGGAAATAAAGGAACTTCAGCGATCAGAACAAGATGCAATCAGCAAATGAATAAGCAGGCCCGAAGATAGCCAAGGTCACGGCAGCCTGCTTTAGTCTCTCCAGCTGCCATCAGTACAAGCTGACCAGAACAAGCTCTGCTATCTATTTACCATCGGCAGTTACCATGCAGACATCCAACAGTACTGCACAAAGCCACTTGTTTTCACATCAAACTAGCCTGGACAGTACGGAACTTGAACATGTTTACTAGAAACAGGTCACAGAACTAAGCGCCACAAGAACCTGATCTTTAGATACAGCACGAGTCAGACATGATCCCTGCATTAGTTAACACTGATCTAGAACTATTTCAGACAGCTTCACACTGCTTGTCCAGACAGACTTAGTCCCCTACTTCTAAATCAGGGTGGGTTTTTTAACAGCTAGTGTTCAATTAACGTCAGAACATGCTGCAGCATCACATCCCTGTTAGGAAAGCTACGTAACACTGCAAGTTTTAGTTTAGCCTATAGTGACACCACTGCCACATTGCCTTCAAAATCCAAGCTGCACAGTTCTGTAATATTCACAACTAAGAAGTATTTTTGCATCAGCAGTATCTATAACCTGGTGTGTTGCAGTGACTGAACCCATCCGATGTGCTTAGGCGCTAGCAAGAGACTAACCTCATGGCTCAGACCTGCTGGCATTAAGCCCATCTGACAGATTCTGTGTCAGGGACCGTCACACACCAGCAGTGACGTGACAGCTACCAGGCCTTCACCTGCACAGCTTGAGCACTCACTTGGAGCTACCCAACCAAACCCTTCCCCTGCACCTCGCAGTCCCGCAGGGCCATGCTCTCCAACGCGCAGCTTTAGCACATGCGTGGCTGCTAGTTCAGACATGCCAAGCAACGCTTTGAATTGCTATTAAAATGCTGACTCAAGTTTGATCCCTCACTGATGTTTCCACTGAAGCGTCCATACGCACTGGTTTTGTGATAAAAGGTCATACAGCCATGTTCTTCTGCTTCCAAGTCCAATTTTGCAAGAGGAATCCAGTGACTCCTCCCTCAGGAAGCAAGCTCAGTATTTAGGACCTTGATCACTGCTATTTTGCGGAAGGCAGTGACCTGCTGACTTTTTTCCAGCAAGTAACCAGGTCTTAGTCTATGCCTCCATTACCCTCACTAGCCGAGAGGCAGGCAGGTCAGCAGTGCCAGCGCTGACTCCTACAGCATTCCAGCCGTACTGCTTTCAGGACAGTCCTTACCTGCCAAGTGCCACTACGATATTTTGACTCCAAGGTGGCAGGCCTCTCATTGCCCTCGGCACAGGACATCTGCATCCCACCACTGGGTACAAACCAAGCGAGACTAAACACAGCCCGGCAGGCTTTTTTTTTTTTGCAAATATTAAAGCCATGAACATGGCTGGTGTGAAACCAGTCAGCAGTGCCAGCACCAGCATGGCTAGACAGCTTCCTCTCAAACACTAATTTTAATCCACTGCCTACTTGGCTATTCATGCAGTCTAATCTACCACACTAATCAATCACCACAAACTTGCTTTGCAAGCCTGGCTACCATCTCCGAGGCTACTTCACTCTAAGACCCCAAGCACAGGAACAGCCAGAGGCAACTGGAGCTGCAGCCAATTCCATACTTGACCATTTTGATTCCTCAACTGGGAGCCAAATCAGATGGCAGATGAAGACAAATCCATGTGCTTGTGCATGTGGAGACACTGCCTAAGTCTTCAGAAAAGAAAACCAGACTGATTCCTAGTCCTCGTATTCCTAGGTACTGTAACACTTGTGTCTGGAGGAAACCCAGCTGGAGCCTTCCCCACGCTGCACCCCAAGCGGAACAGCAGCCCTGCACCTATCAGGAACAGCAGTCGCTTTCTGCAGAAGGTTTCCCGAGGCTCCGAGAGAGAGACACGGCATCGTACGAGGGCCTTCCTAGCGCAAGCCAGCATTTACGGGCCTCTACAATAACGTTCTTCAGCAGGGAGAGCGATGCTGCAGAATGACCCAATTTACTCCGCGCTGAACCTCGATGACTTCAGATGCAGATGGACGGCCACGGGGAAGAGCTTCCCGTTTGCGCTATTTCAGGCAGCTCCCATTTTAAAGGGAACCTCGGGAGCCTGCCAGGCCCCTTCAACGTCATCAACACCGTGAGAGCTGCCTGCACCCCCACAACGCACCCTCAGGCTCCAGTCGCGTTGAAAACCGGCCGTGTGTTATGCGAGGAGCGCTTTAACGGCAGCTCTGCCCTGCTGCAGCAGGAGACGCGCCGCGCCCAGCCCCGGCAGGGCCAGACCCACCCCCGCGCCGCCAGGGCCGCCGAGGCTGACCGCCACGGAACACCGGGCAGGCCCGAGGGAGCCCGGCGCCGGGCCCGGGGCTGCGGCGACAGCGTGATCCCGGCGGGCCAGCCCGGCCGCGGGGCTGCCCGGGGACCCGGCCCCCCCCCCC
>JAKFQP010000920.1:14122-25604 GCA_023375905.1 Nycticorax nycticorax
GCATGGCTTGGCATGGCATGACATGGCATGGCATGCATTGGCATGGCTTGGCATCACTCAGCATGGCTTGACATGGCATGGCATGGCTCAGCATGGCCCAACATGCCTTGGCACAGCTCATCATGGCCTGGCATGCTTGGTATGGCACAGCATGGCTCGGCATGGCACAGCATGGCTCGGCATGGCCCCATACCTGTCAAGCACGAGCTCCTCCAGCTTGTGCAGGTCGCAGGCGATGTACTCCAGGGCCATGTCAGTGATGCGAGGGCACCAGGAGAGGTCAAGGCTGCGCAGCTTCCGCAGGTTCTCAGCCACCAGCTCCACGCCGTCATCCGTCACCTTGGAGCAGCCCGAGAGGCTGAGGACACTCAGGTTGGGCAGGCTGTGGACCATGTTGACCACGCCGTGGTTGGTGATCTCCCAGCAGGAGTTGAGGCGGAGGGTGTGGGTGGTGTAGCCTTGCTTGGCGGTGAAGTAGGCGAGCGCCGTGTCCGTCACGTGGTAGGCTTGCAGGTTGAGCTCAGTGAGGTTGGGCAGGAGCTGCGAGATGGCGGCGATGGCGTCGTCGGCCACGTTGATGCAGTCGCTGACGCTGAGCGCTGTGATGCGGGCGTTGAGGCTGGACCACAGCCCGGCCTCCGTGAAGTCGTTGCAGCCCGACAGCTCCAGCCGCACCACACCCTGCATCTGCTCCAGCATCACCTGCCGAGGGGCAGGGGGTCAGGCCATGGTGGGCACCCAGCTCCCTCTGAGCCCCCCAGGGCTCCTCCCACTGCCCCCAGCCCTGCGTGGGTCCAACCTTCTCCCTGGGACCTCCCAGGCATCAGAGCAGCGCCCTGCTCTAGGACATGCTGGCATCGGTGGGGATGGGAGGGGACAGGTAGGGACCCCTGGCCACAGCCCCTGCCCTATACCCAGGATTAATGCCCCCTCCCACTCTGGGCTCTGCTCCAGTAGGATGTGGCCATGGAGCAGCTGGTGCCATTTGGCCATGGCACTGGGCAGGGGACCTCAGTGGGGACCTTGCCCGCCCCCATGCAGAGCCATGAGTCGCCCCATCTCCATCTGCCCCACAGCCCCCTGCCCAGGAGACCCCCTTTTCTGGGGAGCAGCCAGCCAGGCGGGGACATCCCCGTCCCCTGAGCCCTGCTCACCACCCGACGCCGCATCCACTACCCAGCAGCAGGGCCCCCTCGCCTGGCTTTGCCTTCCCAGCAGCATCCGCAGGCAGCAAGGATGAACCCCCCCGACAGCATCTTTGCCCCCTGCCTGGGAGGGCAGTGCAGGCTGCAGCCCTTCCCACTGCCCAGACCACAGGCAGGAGCTCCCGACGCTGCCCGCGCCCGTGGGACGGCCGTGCCGCCTGCCTGCTCCTTGCCTGTGGCCGGTGAAAGCTCTTCCCACACGTGTGTCCCCAGGGCCATGGGGCAGAACCCACCATTGCCATGTCACCTCCACCCCGGCCACCTCACCGGAGTCACCTACCTCCAACCCCGCATCCGTGATGGTCGACCTCTTAAGACTCATGGACTTGACCCCCTTCTTGGAGAGGGGGTAGTTGTCAATGAACTCACAAATGTCCAGGTCGGAGACGCCCACGAGGCAGAAGCCGTCGAAGCCGCGGACGGCGAAGCCCTGCAGGCTGACGAACTCCTTCTCGCCGCCGGGCAGAATGTTGTAGAGCTCTTTGGTGTGCAGGACAGGCGTCAAGCCCACCCAGAACTTGGGCTGGTAGAGCACCCGCCTCCACGCCTTGCACACCTGCGCCAGCACGCACTTCTCGCACGCCGAAAAGTACCAGAACAAGCGGTTGAGGATCTTCTCATCCACCGCCAGCTGCCTTTCCGAGGGCGAGCCGGGCAGCCGCTCCGGTGAGGGCTGCTCCGAGCCTTCGCTCGTGTTCAGTCCCACCAAGGAAGCGCTGGGAGGGGAGGAGACGCCGGCCAGGGCGGCCAAGGAGAGCGGGGAGGCCAGGCTGGGGATGGGCAGGTCACTGCGGTGGGCTAAGGCCGGGCTGAGGATGGCAGGCACGGAGGAAGGTTGGCACAGGCGGTTTTTCACGGCGGGGGTGCCTTTGGTGATGCTGGCGGAGCCGAGGCCGTTGGGTTGCGTGGGGATCTTCACCAGTCCATTGCGGGGCAAACATGGGGGCTTGGTGTCGCCGTTTCTCGGGTTCGACATCTTCCACAGGTCTCTCTGCAACACAGGGGTGTGGGCTGAGAGGCTGCCAGGGACAACGGGCAGGGCTGGGGGATGTCGGGGCACCGGTGGGGATGGAGACCCTGGGGGTCCCTGTGCAGGGAGCAGGCTGGCACAGAGGACCGGGCGGCGCAGGGTTGCTGGGGACAGCCACGGAGGGGACATGCCTGGGGCAGAGAGGGGTCCTCCAAGGGGCTGTGTGGCCGTGGCGTCTCCCCGTGATGGGGGACGGGTGGGGGTTTGTCCCTGGGTGTTCGCATCCCTCTCGGAGCCTGGGATCCAGCCACCAATGGGAGCAGGAACATAGAATCAGTTTGGGCTGGCAGGGACCTTTCGAGGCCACCCAGTCCGACCCCCTGCAGGGAGCAGGGACATCTTCACCCAGACCAGGTTGCTCCCAGCCCCGTCCAGCCTGACCGTGGATGTTCCCAGGGATGGGGCATCTCCCACCTCTCTGGGCAACCCCTGCCGGTGCCTCACCGCCCTTGGGGCAAAAAATCTCTTCCTTAGATCCAGCCTGAATCTCCCCTCTTTTAGTTTAAAACCATCACCCCTTGCCCTGTCGCTATGGCCCTGCTAAAAAGTCTGTGTCCCCCTTTCTCCCCAGCCCCTTTAAGCCCTGCAAGGCCACAGTCAGGTCTCCCTGGAGCCTTCTCTTCTCCAGGCTGAACCACCCCAACTCTCCCAGCCTGTCCCCACCGCAGAGGGGTTCCACCCTCGGATCATTTTGTGGAGGGGAGAGGAGGCAGCGGCGGCAGAGCAGCGCTGCCCGTGCTCACCGTGCCAGCCAGGCGCTCGGTGGCGAGCCCATGCCGGCCGGGAGCCTCGCCGAGCCTTGCGGCAGCCGGGCGGCACCCCAGCAAACCAGGCCAATAAATATTTCAGTGGCAGCGAGGCCGGCTTTCCAACGGCCCCGCCGCACCCCGCCATCCATTATTCAAAGCGTTTCCCTCTATAAATATGGAGGTGAATAATTGATGGGGGCTCTGCTCCCCCCTCCTGCCCCAGCCGGTGCCTGGCGCGGGGCCCTGCCTGTTCGCCGCCCATCCTGCCCGCACCCAGCAAACGCGGTGCTGGGCCAAACCCTGCCAAAAAGCCGGCTCTGAGGCTGAGGGCACCGGGCTCCTGGCAGCCCCTGGGGACGTGGTGAGGAGCTGGAGCCTGGGGAAGCTGCTTCCAGCTCAGGGACCAGGGGACAGACATGGTCCTCGAGTGCCAAGGGATGGCTGGCACATCCACCCTGTGGTGGCTGATGGGACTGGAGGACCCTGTGTCACCAGCTCCCCCAGACCCAAGGTAAAAGCAAGGAAATTATTTCAGCTGCTTGATTTGGGATGGAGGTGGCCAGGCCCCGGCAGAGGTTCACCAAGGGAGGAGCATCCTGGCCAGTGATGCTCATGGCCCAGGTCCCTGGGCTCTGAGGATGCTCCCTGCAGCCTGGGGGGATGGCTGCCAAGAGGGGTGCAGCCCAGATCCCCCCCCACTGCCCCCAGCCCATCGCTTCCACCCTCACAGCATCCCTGGCCTCATCCAGCCCTCCTGGAGAAGCCAGGGAGGGGAGCAGCCACCCAAAAGGTGCTGTGGAAGAGCCTAGGAGCGCTGGTGGCAAACCCCGTGGGATGTATGGTGTGCGGCATCTCCTGGGGACACCCTCCCCGGCACAGCAGGGCTGCAGGACAGGGCTGGTGGGAGCTGCTGAAGCCTCTCCGTGGTGCAAGCAGCAGTGGCACGGAGGTGCCTGGAGACAGCCCGGCCCGGTGGCAGCGGCACCAGGAGAGCCCGGTCCCTGGGGATAAGGCTGGCCCTTGTGCAGACAGCCTGGCGCCGCTCCCCGCTCCGATGCAGCCTCTGCTGCCTCCGCTCACGCTGCCCGACAGAGGAGCTGAGCCCCTGATGCTGGGACATGTGTTAAATTCACTTGAAAGCAGTGGAAGAGGAGGGGAAAGAAGGAATAAACTTAAAACCAGCGGCTCGGTGCTTGGCAGCAATTAGGGAAGCAGACAGAGCATGCACCAGGGTGTCTAACACAGCCGTACAGCACAAATCCAAACAGATAATTACCAGGCGGCACGGAAAGGCTGTCGCTCCGGCATGGAGCCCACAGCCAGAGTTTTTCGGCACGCTGGCTGCCCCCGGGGAGAGAGGGCAGGTGGTGGCAGAGGGGCAGCCCGGGCCTCAGGAGCCCCAGGGGACAGTCACGGGAGGAGACAGATGCTGACAAGTCGCCGGACTGAAATGCAGCCAGCGGGAGGTGTTGGCAACGGTTACAACCAGCTCAGACCTCGGCTGGTCCCCGAGGCTGGGCTCGGGGGGGGGCTGAGTGGATTCAGCAGCTTTCCCAGTCCTGCCTTGGAAAGCTGAGCCAGGTCCCCCCTGCCCCGGGCGCCGAGGCTGCCTGTCTGGCTCACAGAAATCCCAAACCTTGAATGAGCTGGGAAGTCACTTCAAATAGAAAGACGGATGGAGATCCAGGCCTTCTGGGCGCAGGCAGGCTCCAGGCGGTGGCAGCCGGAGGCCGGGCAGGCAGGCTGGCTGTCCATCACAGAACCACAGAATCACAAGGGTGGGAAGGGACCTCAGGAGCTCCCCCAGTGCCACCCCCCTGCCCAAGCAGGCTCACCCAGAGCAGGGGGCACAGGACAGCGGCCAGGTGGGGGGTGAAGATCTCCAGAGAAGGAGACTCCACAGCCCCCCTGGGCAGCCTGGGCCAGGGCTCGGGCACCCTCACAGTCAACAAGTTCTTCCTCCCGTTCAACTGGAACCTCTTCTGCTTCAGGTTGTGCCCATGGCCCCTTGGCCTGGCACTGGGCACCACTGCAAAGAGGCCACATCTCTCTGGGGAAACGGGAGGGCAAGGATTTGGGGGCTCCTACCACCCCAAATAGAGCAGGACTGTGCCTGCGGGGGGAGCCCAGCCTGGAGACAGTGGGCGGGGGGCACAGACTGGGCAGGGGAGTGGGTCCCATAACCACCCTCTCCTCTGTCTCTAGCACTGTGGGGCAGCGCTGGGATCTACCCCCCGCTGCTGCAGGAAAGCCCCTGCCTGCAGCCAGGCAGCCCCCCATGTTCCTGCACCCTGAGGCTGGGGCCGCATCGCTCCAATGTACGAAACGCAAGTACCGCACCCCAGGGAGATCAGAGCTGCTGTGTGCTGGGAGACCCAGCGCACACCCTGCCCTGCCCCAGGCCCTCCCTCCAACCCACCGAGACAGTGGAAATGGGAAGCCGTCTGCCTTGGAGGTGTCAGGACAGAGCCCCTCTGATGCTCCAGCAGCTCCATGAGCACCTCCATACGCTTTTTGGTCACCCCGAAGCAGCAGAAGAGCAGACAGGCAGCAGAAGAGCCTGTCCTCCTCTCCCCGTTATCTCACTGTTTGCAGATTGCATGACTGGGCCAACCACAAGGCCACCAGAAGGAGAGTTTGGCACTTGGTACGACCATCCCGGCTCTGGGATCCCGCTGGAAGGGCCCAGCATCGCAGCCCCCCACAGCAACCCCCCTCGGCCACACCTCGCAGGGGAAGCGTCTGCCAGCAGCGGAGCGCCAGCTCCCAATCCACAGTGGGAGGAAACCTGACAAAAGCAAAGGGCAAAGTCTTTTAGTCTCCCAAATTCACTCCGGGGTGCACATTTCCCAGGAAATGTCATTGCCAGAGAAGTCACTCCATTCATGAGGGTTTTGTCATCCACAATGAGCGATGATGCAGTGGTGGGGGGCGGATTTGACGCAGGAAGAGAGAAGAAAGAAGGGGGTCTAAGAGCCTGTCGCTACAAACATTACACAGATGATGAAGTTGCTGGGAAGAATAGGACAAAAGCTGCCAGGAAGACAGAGCTTGTCCAAGCTGTTGGTGAGTTCACCATCTCCACGTGGCAGCGAAGAGGCATGAGGGCCTCGAGAGACGGGCAGGATGCTCGGTCACCCTGTTAGTGCCGCCCCTGCGTGGGTGTTCGCTGGGAGACCCCAGGCTGGGGCAGATGCGATGCGCTGGGTCAGCCCAGCATCCCGCTGCGGCCGGGCTCCGGGGAGAATACTGGCCTTGGAGGCTACCGAGGGCTCGGGGTCAGCCGGGCTCGAAGGCCACTGAGACCCCCGGGCTGGCCAGGAGTGGGAGCCACCGGGACCCCGGCCCTGCTCGCCGGGCAAGCCCGGGCGGCGCCACGGAGCGCGGCCCCGTCAGCACCGCGGACAGCGGCCCCGCCAGCACCGCGGACAGCGGCCCCGCCGCCTCGGGGCACCCCGCAACCGCGGCCCTGCGGGGATCCACTATTGCCCCGCCAAATCCCTGCAGGGATCCCCTATTGCCCCACCAGGTCCCTGCGAGGATCCCCTATTGCCACGCCAAATCCCTGAGGGGATCCACTATTGCCCCGCCAAATCCCTGCGGGGATCCCCCATTGCCACGCCAGGTCCCTGAGAGGATCCACTGTTGCCCTACCAGGTCCCCGCGAGGATCCACTCTTGCCCCACCAGGTCCCTGCGAGGATCCCCTATTGCCATGCCAGGTCCCTGCGAGGATCCACTGTCACCCTGCCGAGTCCCTGCAAGGATCCACTGTCACCCTGCCGGGTCCCTGCAAGGATCCACTATTTCCCTGCCAGGTTCCTGCGAGATCCCACTGTCGCCTCACCAGATCCCTGGGAGATCCCACTGTCACCCTGCCAGGTGCCCATGAGGATCCACTATTGCCCTGCCAGGTCCCTGTGAGATCCCACTGTTGCCCCACCAAGTCCCCAGGAGGATCCACTGTCACCCCGCCAGGTCCCTGAGAGGATCCACTGTCACCCCGCCAGGTCCCCCACAAGGATCTACTATTGCCCTGCCAGGTCCCTAGGAGATGCCCACTGCCACCACGCCGGGTCCCTGCAGTCCCCCCTCCTGCCCCGCCAGCCTGCCGTGAAACCCTGCTATTGCCCTGCCAGGATCCAAGGCTGCTGCAAAATTATTTCTGGAGAGCCGCTGCTTCAGCGACAGAGCGCTGCTTGGCAGCACGCAGCCATCGCTCATGGCTCCCTGCACACACACACGCACACATATTTATATACACGCACACCCAGACACGCACGGACACGTACACAACCACCCCGTCGGAGCCCCGGGAACCGGGGGGAGGCACCTTGCAGGAGCCCCGGCGTTCAGCTGCACATACCCATGCCCCCGTGCACACACAAACAGAGATAAGCGCATGCACGCGCGCGCGCACACACACACACACACACACAGAGGGTTGCATCAGCTGAATTCATTAGCCCAGCTATTTTTACTAATGCAGCAAATCAAGTTGCTCTACAGGCGGAGAAAACACACCCGAGACACAGCGCCGTGGCAGCGCACGCAGCCAAGGCTTTTGTCCAGCGCTCCTGGGGGTACCGGCTCCCCGGGACTCCCTCAGCTCCCCGTGGCAGCCCCCACCAGCAGCAATGCCATGCAGGCTCTTGCTTTTTTGGGGGGGGGGGGATGCTGAACCTGCCGCCCAAAGCACATGGTAGCCATAACAACATCCCACCGTAGAAATCGCCTTCCCCGGCAGTGCTCAGGGCTGTGCGAGCTGCCTCCTGCTCTGAGCCCACCAGGTCAGACCACTGCCCGTGCCGTGAGCAAGGCCGGGTCCCCTCGGAGGGCTCGGATCAGCCCAGCAATGCAGGGGAGCCACAGAAGGCCCTGGAGGAGCTGCCGGCTCCCCCAGAGATGGAGGGGCAAGCGGGTGTGTTTGGGTAGAAGCTGCCTCTGTGTGTGTGTGTGCACATTGATCAGCGCTCCCGGGCTCAGCACTCGCACAAGTCAGCTGGGAGAGAGGCTCCGAACTCAGCGCTACGTATTCCCCCCCACTGCACAAGCCAGGAATTCGCGGTGGGGAAGGGCCTCGCCGCTCCGCCTGGCCCCGGAGACCTGCCAGTTGTGTGATGGGAGCTGGGAAACTCCTTCCTGAGCACTCCTCGGGAGACCGGAGGGCTGAGAGCAGCTCTCCTGCCGCCTCGTTGGCTCCCAGCGATGCCAAAGAGCACCTTGCAGCGGACAAAGAGGCTCAGGAGGGGCTGGGAAAACAACTGGTTTGAGTCCCATTCCTGCCGGCCCCCACTCAGCGCCGGGCTGGCTGGTGATTCCATCGCCGGGTCTCAGGCAGCTCGTGGCCGGGCAGCGGAGCCGTCGCGATAGGAACCCCCCAGCACCACTCTCCCCCACGCCCCACAGCCTTTCCAAACAGCAGGAGCTGGGGCTGGGCTGTGTGGGGCCATCCCCATGCTCGGGGAGCCGGGGAAACGCTAGCTGAGGTGCCAAAGCCAAGCTCTGCTCAGGTCCCCACCGCTTTCTGCTGAGCTGAGAGAACAGCTCATGTCCAGGGGCACCGGGAGACACAGCCCCTGTCCCCCCCGGCCCTCAGCATGGGGGACTTGTAGGGAGGAGGCAAAGCTCCAGCCCCCCAGGCCTGGCCAGACAAAACTTCCTCGCAACAGGCAGCGGGGTCCCCTCCGGCCGCCGCACGCCCTTCCCGCAGCAGCATTTATCACCTCTGCTGAGACCCAAATCTCCCAAAGGCATCAAGCCCTGACCTCCCTCCCTGTCGCAGGCAGCCCCACGTCCCCTTGGGGGGGACCCCCAACACCAGAGGAGCACAGGGGGCACAGACCAGGGCAGAGCTGGGCTTCCACGTGCTGCCCTGGGCCCATCTCCCCCCGCCTCCTGCGGAGGTACCGGCCCCCGCTGCCATGGGAGGATGCTCATGCTTCAGCCAAGCTTTGCCGGGCTCCCCACCGACCGTGGGAAGAGGGAGCAGCTCCTCTCGTGCCGGTTCCTGCCTGGCCTGGCCCCCTCCTGCAAGCCCAGCCAGAGCATGCCCAGCCGACGGCACCCAGCACGTTACAGCCCTTCTCTTTGCCCCTCTTGGGCCCAGGAAGGGGTGAACAAAAATGCAAGATCCCATGAGGAGAGAGGAGCTAGGAGCCCATGGCCCACGGCTGCCCCGAGCCCCCTGCCCACTGATGTGCTCCACGGGTACCTCTGGGACTTGAGCCTCTTCTTCAAGCCCCTTCAATCCCTCCAGACGTGGCAACGGCCACGCAAGCAGCGATGTCCCTTTGTCCCCCAGCTCAGGGGTCTGGCCGGGAGCCGGGGCCGGGCGAAGCGGGCAAACACGTGCCCAGCACAGGGGCCATCGGCGCCAGGCTCATGGGACACCAGGGTGGGCAGGCAGCGTTCAGCCACGGGACTCCCTGCTGCAGGGGGGTTGTAGGGGCTAAATGCCGACGCAGGCTCCAAAAAGCCATTAGATGTGCTCCTGGAAGCAAAGGCGCTGGCCTGATCCTGCTCCCAGGGCAGCCCCCCCAGCCGCCCGCTTCCCCTGGGCAGGAGCTGGGCACGGGTCACACCTCGGGCAGGGAGAAACCCTGGAGAGAGGGCTTCTGCCTGCCCCAGCCCCAGCTCCTCGCCCCTTCAGCCCCGGCCCCCTCCTCCGCACCGCCGGCCCCGGAGCACCCGGTGAGCGTGGCCGGTCCCCGTGGCGGGTAGGCAGAGGTTTGGCAGGGGTGGGATGCTGCCGAAGGAGCCCCGCTCGCCCGCGCACCCCATCCCGCTCCCTCCCACGCCATCGGTGCCTACTTGCCTCTCAAATCCCATTTTCCCTCTCTGGGTGCTGCTCATCCGCATGCGGCCATGGCTTGGAGATGTGGAAACTGAGGCACGGGCAGGGCGACGTGGCTTTGCCACGGAGCTGCCAGAGTCTGAGTCAGGCCAAGCTTAAACCCATGGAGCACGAAGGCAGAATCCAGCCCCCAAACCCAAAGTGCTCCCACTCCAGCCTCCCTTCTCCTGGCTGGAGCGTGGCCACGTCCCTACGGGATGGTCAACATGGAGGTGACCCCACCGGAGGGGATGGGAGACGCTTTCCCCCCTCCCGCTTTTCTGCATGTGATACCCTGGCCTGAGCAAGGGTCCCTCCGTCCCTGGGTGCAGGATTTGGGGAGGCGGCAGGTTCCCAGCCTGGGGATGCTTGTCCTGCTGCTCCCCGCTGCCGTGGAGCTGCTGGCATGGGGAGGAGAGCAGGCCCGGCGGACGGCAAAGGGATCGATGTGGGGGAAGCCAGCTCGGGGAAAAATAGATATCTAGCTCATTAAAAATGGATGCTCGAGCGAGTCCTCCCCACTCCAAAGCCACCTCCCTCCCTCTTCCTGGTAGCCGGAGTGAAATCAGCACCCAGCTTTCAGAGGAAGGGAGATGCCAGCATGGCACGGCGCTCGCTCTGCGCCCGCTGCTCCCACCCTGCTGCCCACCGAGACCCTCTGGGTGCTGCACATAGGGCCTGAGCCCCCCCCGTACCCCAGGCAGCGGGAGGTTGTGGAGCAGGACCTCTGCCAGGAGTGTCCCTGACGCAGGGGCCTCCGCCACCCAGGCACCACCATGTCCCGCCAGCACCGACGGATGCCCGAGAGCCAGCACTGCCCCCAGCACCTCGGCCTGGTGTCCCATGGCACCCCCAGACCCCCACTTGGGGAAGGTTGTGGGGGTCTGTGCCTGGCTGCTGCCACAACTCCGTGCCTCAGTTTCCCCCAAGCCTGCCCCAGCCCTGCCATAGGGCTCAGCCTGCCCCCCGGCTGGCCTCGCACACGGACCCCTCTGCCCGTCCCCACTCCCTGCCCCACCAAAACAATGTACCCCCAGCCCCTCACCCCCCTCCCGGGCTGCTGGGCCCCACATCAGGCTCTGTGGGACCCTCCTGTGGGGCTCAGCCCCCTCAGCCCCATCCCAGCTGGGGCCTTCCCCTTCCTCCATCCCGTGGGCCCCGGGCTGGGGGGTGGCTGCCCCTGTCCCCCCACCCTGGCCTGTGTCACCCCACAGTGGAGGAAGAACCCACCGAGGTATTGGGGTGTCAGGGTCTTGGGGTGTTGGGGTGCAGACTTGGGGGTGCCACTGGGGAGAACAAGGAGCAGTTTGGGGGCCGGCAGCAGAATGCAGGGGGGAGAGGGGGGGCTGCAGTCAGCAGCCCCACACTCGGGTGACCCCATCCCCATGGCAATGCCCCCCCTAAACCCCCATCCTGAAGCATCCCCCAGTACCCAGCCGACCCCCCCCTCCGCCGTTACCCACCCAGTGATGCCCGGCCATGCTGGGGGGGGTTGGACACCACCTTTCCCCCCCACCCCCCCCAGCATCCCCCCGATCCTCAAACCGGGGTACGGGGGAGGGGGGGGTGCAGCATCCCGGGTTGGGGGGGATCACCGACCACCATCCTCGGTTGAGCTACCGGGAAAGGTGGAGGGGGGGGGGGGGGGCAACAACCGGACCGGG
>JAKFQP010000920.1:45598-55731 GCA_023375905.1 Nycticorax nycticorax
GCAGGAGTTGGAGCTGTAGCACTGGGGTTACACCGGGCTCCGTGTCCCTAGCTAGGAGGAACAAGGTACCGGCATGGGTAGGACCCAGCGGCACACGGAAAACTTGGCAGCTGTAAAAACCTTAAGGTGCATCACTAAAATGCGGGATCTGGTACTTCTCCATCTTGTTCCTGTGGCAAGGCTGCCAAATTTAACGCGCCTCTTCAAGGACTGCTGCTATTTTTCAGCATGGCAGAGCCTGGTTAAGGCTCAGGCTCTTCTCCGAGACAACTCCGCTGGAGCCTGGGGGCTCAGGCACTGGCCGACCCCTCCGCGCTGGCATCCAGTCACTGAAATACCTGACATGTTTTCTGGGCTACGGCGTTTTAAAAGGCTGAAAAATCCCAGCTCAGATTTCCCCAACACTTTCTTCTACCTCTCCACAGCTATGGTTGGTAGAGTTTCAGCCGGCTGAGCGAGCAGGGGGAAGAGACCCATCAAAAATGAGCGGATAAAGGGCACGCCAAGAAGCCAGGGAGGTGCTGGTACAGGGTCACCTCCGGGTTCCAGCCCAGCTTCTGCATGGGGAGGGAAGAGAAACAAGACCATCCCAAAGCAGCGTTGCACTGGCCCTTCTCAGGTTGTGTTCCTCCCAAAAGCACTCGGGCGTACGCTTAACTTCAGCTTCCAAAGAGATCCGTGGAACTAAGCCCATGATTAAATCAAATATGTGCTTAAGAGCTTTCTTGGATCAAGGCCTAAATGACCAACTCATTTTGCCGCAGGGAGCGCTGCCCTGGAACGACAGCTGGCTTTTCTTCTCGGATGGGTCCCCACCAGCTTGCTTTCTCCCTATTTATTACCATCTCCAAGTAAAGCAGACAAGACTCCTCAATCCACGCAGCAAGGAGAACTCAGGCTTATAAATACCCGGAAAACCAAACAGCACTCACTGCTCGGGAGACAGCGGGAAGGCAGAGGTTTCCTTCGGTCTTTTCTGAAGGCAAAGGAAGAAGAGTTTTCCCGTAAGCGTTGCACCATTGCAATCCCCCCACAGTCCCTGCCACCTTGGAGTGGCACGAGGTATCCCAGCACTCCAAAGCCACCCCCTGCCCTGGTGAGGAAGCGGTGTGCAGCATGATCTTAAGGTTTCGGTCTCCCATCATCTGGATTTTTCAATCAGTGCATCTCACACCAATCAAAAGAGGTGTCCCTGCCCAGGCCAAACCAGCGGGAGGACGTGGAGCTGGCTGGCGTGTTCTGAGCACGGTCCCCTGCTCAGTGAGCGATTCATGCTGAGGCAAAGGCGTTCCAGAACCGAAAGCCCCATCCTATCCTCCCTTACTCGCCTCTTCTTTTAGCAGCGGGTGGGTCTGCTGGCCTGGCAGCTCTCCCATAACAGCAGCCACTCCTCAGCCCTCCCAGAGCTCAGCGACCCCAATCTATGGGGCTGCCCAGCACGAGGGGACTGCTTGGGCATCCCGTCTCTTCCCCAAATGAGAAAGCGAGCAAGCCCTACCCCTGCCTGTGCCACAGGCACAGCAAACCTGCAGGGAATGCCTGGGGAAGGGGCTGAAATCTGTCGCCTGTGAGACCCTCCCCACTGCCCCCCCCCCAGACAGCCAGCAGCCCAGCCACCACCTTCTGCAATTCCAGTAACTGCATCTCCAGTTTTGCTTTATCCTCCCGCAGCCGGTTTAGCTCCCGGGTTGTGTTTGTCAGCAGCTCTGGGTCCGTGATGGAAAAGTGGAGCTCGGCAGGGCCGCAATCCGTAGCGCTGCTGCCCAAGGACCGGATCTGCTCTCGCTGGAGCCTGTAACGTGCCAGAGGGGTTAGTCCCTGGCAGCTTTGGTCGGGTGACAACACTGAGCATTTCTGCTGCTGGTGGAGGGCTCGTTTGCGTGGGACCTGCCGGCTTCTGGCCACCGGGAGCCTGTCCACCTGCAAAGGGTAAGTGGGAGAGCCCAGCAGTACGCATGATATTCCTGGGAGCGTTTCTGAGGGGAGCTCATCCTAGAGCTATTTGCGGCTTTTATGCCACAAGAATTTCTGCTGCTTCCCACAGCCCAAGCTGCTGAGAGAGCGGTGGAGCAAAGCTGAGAACACTGCAGGGACAGGCTGGGAGGCAGGAGTTATTTGTGGTGCTTCTGCATTTCCACACCGTCCAACGTGGAATCAATCTCCCACCCCAAATTTTACGCCAGAGAAACCTCTGTGCCAAGCAGCCCCAGGGTGCCCAGAGCTCCCTGATGTGTAGCTGGAGACACCTTGCTCCTGGCTCGTCAAGAGCGTGGGGAGAAACAGGCACTCCGGATCCGCTCCGCAAGGGGGCTGGGTGCTATGGAGCACCTCCAGCTGGCCTTTAGCAATAGGCTGAAGAGGCAGAGGTAGCCCAGAGCCTGGCTTAGCCCTACCCGTAAGCAATCAGCAGGTTCTCATGCTTCTTCACCAAGTTCTTCATGCGTTTCTTGTAGCCACGTGCCGCGCCAGCCAGCTGCTCTTCCCGAGACTTGTAGGAAGCCCTGATATCCTTCAGCATGCTGTCCACAACGCGTTTCATGGGAGCGTGATCAGCTGGGGCTTTGCTGGGCCCCGCCGCGTTGCTGCATTTGCTGTCCATGTAGTCCTTTAAATATACAGAGAAAGAAATGGAGGTGATCAAGTCGTTCCCTAAGGCATGCAACCCGTTTCCCACAGAGAAGGTCCAGGAATATTTGTGCTAACAGCGGAGAGCTTAGGGCATCCCTTCCATTTTCTAAGAGCAGGAAAGACTCATTAGCTTCCACCATGGCCCTTCAAGGCAGAGCAGGCACCCGTTCTGTATCAGTGACCCACCCAGGGAAACACGAGTTGGCGCTGGGAGTTACCCCCTCTGGTCCCGTATTCTTTGGGGACAACCTTTTTAGCAGGGCCGCTTGTGACAGGCCAAGGGTTGATGGCTTTAAACTGAAGCAGGGGAGGTTTAGACTGGATCTAAGGAAGAAATTCTTTACAATGAGGGTGGTGAGGCACTGGCAGGGGTTGCCCAGAGAGGGGGTGGAGGCCCCATCCCTGGGAACATTCAAGGCCAGGTTGGACGGGGCTGTGAGCGACCTGATCTGGTTCAAGGTGTCCCTGCTCCTGCAGGGGGGTTGGGCTGGGGGACCTCTGGGGGTCCCTTCCAACCCAAAACATTCTATGATTCTATGATTCTTTCCACCGAGCTCCGCTCTCCCTGCTAGCTAGGAGATGCTTTGACACCACTCCATTAGAAATTAAACTATTCTTCACAGTAACAATTGCTTTGCTTTGTCTCCCGACCCATCACCACGCTGCGCTCTCCGGTACCAGCCTTCTCCCAGCGCGGAAGCTCTTGCCAAAACCTGCTTACTGCTACCTGGCGGGGGTAGAAAGAGATTTCTTCCCAGTCTCACTGCTCAGTATAACGAGGTATCCATGTCTGAACCTGCCTGAAATGCCTGCCTTGTGCCGAGTCCTCACCATGCGCTGGGGACCCTACTCGACACCGACGGTGCTCGTCCCCGGAGCGGGTCCCAGGCGCTGGCATTACACGGCTCTGCAGCCGACCCTGGGGGCTGGCAGAGCGCCCTGCCGGGACGGCAGCAGAGTCACCGCCACGGCGGCGACAAAGCCCCCAGTGGCATCGCCTGGCCTGCTGAGGGAAGTTGTCAGGGCGATGGAGATCGGAAGCCAACTGGAAGGCAGCCATTGTAAATAAGAGGATCTTTCAAGCCAAGTGATCTGACCAAGAAAGAAAGTCCCAGCAGAAACTCACAGACCCTTTAGTGTGGCTGTATGGGAAATCGGGGCGAGGAGGGGGGCGGGCATCTCGTCCCTCAGCCAAGCCGAGGGGGCAGAGCCCCCTTCCAGCTGTGAGCACGGCTCCCGAGCCCCCCTGCCCACTCTGCTCCGCAGCCCGGCAAGGAGGGGAAGCAGCAGCAGCCTGCAAGCAGTAGGCAACCAGCGTGGAGAGCCCTCCCCAGGCCAGGAGAGCCCCTGGGGCCGAAGGTACCCACCGCCACATCCTTGATGTACCGCGCAAGCCGGGAGCGATATTCCTCGTTCAGCTCCTTCAGCTGGAGCTGTAGCCGGGAGTTCTCCGCCTCCACCTCTTGGAGCTGGCTCCGGGAGGCGAGCAGCACCTAGGCACAGCAAACACGCTCGCTGCTGCCCTTGTCCCCCGCCCCGGCGAGGGGCACCAAGCAGCTCTGTAAGAGATGAGGGGGCTTCATTTCCAGATATTCAACTTCACTGGAGCTGGGAAGGTCTTGGGTTTTCCCAGAAGCCCAGTGGAAATGTTTATAGCCTCTATTCCCCTGCTACCTTCTGTCATTTGCAATCCCCCCCCACCTTGGGTGATTTCACCAACCCTTTCTCAATATCAGTGAATAAAATTCCTCCCACCACCTGTGGCAAGCAGCACCTTCCACCACGTGCATCGCACCCCTGGAGAAGGAAACTGCGCGGGGAGGAGCACTGTGGTCGGACAAACTCTCCGGAGAGGGAGACGTGTTGGGGTGCCTCAGTGCAAGACGTCCACCCCCCGCTAGCTCCGGGAGAAGCACATGGCTCCCAGGAGGAGCGGGGGCAGCCCTGGGTGCTGGGGGCTGGAAGGGAGCCTGCCCTCACCGCCGACTGCTCCGCCAGCTTGTGCTGGGTGTCCCCCGTCGCTGCCTTCGCCTCCTGCAGCTCCTTCCCCATCGTGACCCTGGGCACATAGGAAGAAGGGGTGTTTATTTTAACCCTCCCCAAATTTCTCTGTAGGTCCAATACAGCCAGTTTTGGGAAGGAAATCACTACGGGACAACAGAAATCCCTCCGTGGCAGCTACTGGCCCCCACCAGCTGCGTTGCCAACCGTGGCCACAGAGCTCTTGCAACCAAAAGTGAAGGTGTCCCCCCCGTCAGAGGGTCTAGCTCCCTGGCATCCCAGCTGCAGAAGCTTTTGCCAGGACACCGACCCCATCCCAGCCTGCCGGCGGAAGAACCGCTGCCAGGGTAAGGGCTGGGGCTGGCTTCATCTCTGGGTTGTCACACGTTTGCCGTGTGGGTCACGGAGGGTGGATTTTCAGCAGTGCAAGGGCCAGTCGGGTACCTAAACACCACTGACTTTTAAGGAGACAGCTGATCCCCTTAAAAGCCTTGAAAGCTTTTGCTTCCAGGCCTTGCTTGCTCCACAGGTGACTCGTCATTTCCCAGCCTGTACCCCACCGAAGGCGGGCTGCCTCTTTTCCTGCACCTGAGGATCAAATTCAGCGGCAACGAGCTCCGCAAACGCCCAGCCAAACAGAAGGAGGTGCCCCCAGACACTCACACTCTCTCTTCCAGCTTCTGCTGCTGCAAATCATAGGTTTTCTTCAGTTTTTCAAACTCCACTTTTATGTGATCCTGGTTTCCAGGCAACTGAGGGAGAAGCGAAGAGGAAGATGAGACAGCGGGCTGAGCTAAGCGGAGGGATCCGCAAACAGGGGAGAAGTCAGGAGAGCCTCCAGCTGAGCACAGCTGACCAGTGACAGACTGGGGAAAGGAGAGGTTTAACTGGGAGCGACCCGTGCCCTGTAGCACACCAGAAGCGGTGTGTGTTCTGGGGACGGGGCACGTGGTGGTGTGCACGTGGTGTTCCCCCAAGGGAGAGTCTCCCCCCGAGCATCAGATTCCCCACAGGAGCTGGCAGCGGAGCCCAAGCTGGTACAACACGGGCTGCAGATGGGAAGGAGGCAGGGAGCATCCCAGTGCTCCCAGTTCCGGGTGCTTTATCACCCCCATCCTTCTCAAGTAATGGTGAGGAGAACATAAGCAGATGTCCCCTGCACATGTTGACTTCTAAACGCCTGCCTCCGTTCGCCCCAGGGCACTGGTGGGGGGAACCACAGCTGCCCTCTCTCAGCTCTTGCCTGGAGTTATTTGAGTCTCATTTTTCAACTGCACAGCTTAAAAAAAAAAAGTTAAAATAAATCAAGGCATCACCTCATCCACAAAATTCAAGTTAGCACCAGGAGGTGCCAGCCAGTTGGAATAAATTCCCCTTCTGCTCGCCCAAGGATCCAGCAGTGGACCCCCCCACACTCACGTTTCTCTCCAGCTTTTGCTGCTCGTGTTCCGAGGCGACCGCATCTTCTGGCTGGTTTTAGTAAGAGACAGAAGAAGGTGCCTGTTAGACCCCTGTTCTCCAAGGAGCTGGCGACCAGGCAGAGGGGTCCTTACCTTTGCCTTCCGAGGCAGCAGACGGCTCACCGCTGCTCGCGCCTTTTCCAGCTCGGCAGAGGATCCATCGGCCGTGGCGGGGGAGTGGTTGTGGTTGCTCTTGGTGCAGGGAAGGGTGCTCCTGGTGTTGGCCAGATTGAGCAGCTCTAGGCCAAGCTCTTCATTCTTCATGACCTGCCAGGACAAACAAGAAGGAAAGAGCTTCTGAAGTCCCGCCTCGCCGGCTCCGCACGCTGTCTGGCCTGGGCACGTACCCACTGCTCTTGGTGCGTACACAAGGCGGGCACTCACATCCCCATCCTGAAAGCGCGTTTTATTTTTAGTTCTCTCTCATATGTCCAAAGACATCAGTGATTTTCTAATTCTCATGGAAAGGCTGGGTAAGTATCATCGCCGGGCATCACTCACACGTAACCTTGCTCCCTCTGCCCATCTCGCTCTCGCATTCGGGTACAGATCCCGGCACCAGCCCAGCGCTGGGCACAGCTCTGGGGCCACCTCTCCATCCTGACCTCGAGCCTCCCTCCTCCCTCTAACCCCGTGCCCTCCACGCAGCTCCCCAGCGCTTCGGGCATGCCTTGCACCATACAACAGCTTTGGACGGCGCTGGGCTCCCTAACGTCGGGGAAGGGCCCGATCTCCATCCATCTGGGCTGACGCCACCCAGCTAATTCCAGTTTTATTTGAATGCAGCCCTCCAGCAGCAGCCAGCCCACAGCACGGCGTAGGCAGCGAGATGCAAAGCGGGGCGCTGGTGCGAAGTGACACGTTTCCAAAAGATAAAGAGGATCTGAATGAGAAAGGCTCTGTTACAGGTGATCGGGAAGGAACACTGGGGGAATTCATGTCTCGCGGGAGGGTTTCTATGTAGATAACAAAGCTTTGATGGGGTTTATGACTGGGGACAAGCTTGAGTAATTGTTACCATGGCAGTGAATGGGGAGGATGGGAGGCACAGGTCATCTGAGTCATCCGCAGAGAGAATAGCTTATCAAAAGATAGCACAGGGTGGGCTGAGGGGGAGAGGAGAGGAGAAAAGCGGCTGACAAAGAGGTGAGATATACAGCTGTGAAAACTGACAGCTACGCAGAGACAGGCTGCTTGTTCTCCAACCGAAAACGATCCATCTGCAGCCGTCAGCCCTGACAATTTGATCAGAGGGGGTCACACAAGCGCAGAAGTACCGGCTTGGCGACAGAAAGAGGCAGCCCCAGGTTTGCAATGGGCTTCGCTGCCTCCCCTGGCCCGGCTCCAGGGAAAACCCCGGCGCGGAACCGGTTCGAAGCCATTCGGGTTCCCTCCGACAGCCTCACTTTGTACGGCCGATGCAGACGGCGTAAGCCCGCCGAACAAAAGAGGAGGAGGAAACGGGGAGTCGAGAAAAGGTCAGAGCCTTGAAAAGGAAGAATTTACAGCCAGTTAGCACACAGGCACAAAGTGACTGACTGGCATCTTCTGGAAGGCACTTCCCCAGGGAGAGGCAAGGCCAGCTCCGCCGCGCTCCTTCGGCTGGGACAGACACAGGGCGATGTGTGAACCGAGCCGTACAATGGGGGCCGCCGCCATTCAGAGGCTCAAACTGTGCCCGGCCGAGGGGCCGTGAATGAGCTCGCCGAGCTGCTTCTGCGCCAAGCAGCCATGACAACATATTGGCAAGGTCACAAGTAGCACTTGTAATTGGGAATGTGTAAAAGGTTCATTGTCTCCCCAGAAGAGCGCCGGGGAAGGGGAGGGGGCAGAACCGCAGGCTGCTTTTCCCATTTCCTTTGGGAAAGTCCACACTGGGAAAATAATGAGCAAGAGGCCCATGCCGCGACAAGTCCCGACCTGCCAAGTTGGAGCCTCTTTTGCTTCGGGCGAGGATATTCGGTAGTCAGAGCCAAGAAACCGGGGTAATATCCTCCGCCTGTGAATTACAGCCCAGGAGTTCACCTTTGGCTCCTGGACCCTGCTCCATCACTTCTTCAGGACAGCATCCAGGCTCATAACTGAATCCATGTGCCTTCACCCTCTGAAAGATTCCAGGATCCACGTGCAAACAGGGTGTTATTACCACCAACCCGTTAAACCCATCGTTTAGAGATGTCAGCCACCTGAAAATCCGATTTTTGACAAACGTATTGCACCCCCTTGGGGACAAGAAGCAACCAAGATTCCTGAGTGCCGAGCTGCTCCTCCGCAGCCCGGCGGTACCGTGTCTCGGCAGCGTGCTGCCTTGCTGACAGTCAGCTGCACACTCTCTGCCTCGTGCTCCAGCAGGACGACGGGGCGGGTTTGCACCCGTGCACGCAGCTGAGCTTGCCTCCTCGTAAGAGATTTCCATTTTTCAGCAAACAGGAGGCAAACGATAGCTTCGCAAGAGTCACTAACTCACTTATTTGCAACGGGAGATGATCACGCCCTCGTATCCTCCTCTACCGGAGCTCTGCAGACGGATGCTCACCGTAAAGAGAGCCTGGACACTGCCTAAACCAGCATGCCCAGTCCCAGCCCCACATCTTCCCATCACAACTCTGCACAGGGCCGGCACGGTAAACCAGGTCATTTGGCTGAACCAGCTCAGCCATCCGCTGGATGGGAGGTGGGAGGGTGTCAGTCATCCCACCGGATTCAAAAGGAAGGAGAAGCGGGAGGGGGGAGAGGGAGGGAAGGGAGGAAGGTCTATTGAAGTAGCTATTCCTGCCAAAGAAACGCACAGATCTGAGTCCAAAAGACTTTGGTTAAGAATCGCTAAGCTAAGAGTGACCAGGAAATTCGCTATCTTTTAAGGGACAATCAGAAACTTGCTGACGTTCGGTGTTTTTATAAACTTGCCGACCTTAAAAACTTCCAGGCCCCTTCCCGCCGCCATACGAAATGAGAGCGACTACAATCAGTTCACGTGCAGGCGGCGCAAGCCATGCAGAAAAAAAGGGAAACAAAGCGCGCTGGCAGTCAGGAGGGACCGGCGACGTGCACTCGGAGCAGCCCCGCGGTGACCTCCCCGCTCCTGCTAGTGACGGGGATCTGGGATGGCGTGAAAAGAGAAAGGCTCTGATAGCAGCGTGCCCAGAAGAGCACGGCACACAGGTCAGCGTGGGCTCAGCACCGTCCCTGCTGAGCAGAGAGGGTTCTGCAAGCCCTGCTAGAAGGCAGCCGTGTTACGTGAAGTCCCTGGGCCCCAAAAAACCAAAACCATACCCAAGCAACGCCATCTCACGGCTGGCAACCCTTACCGGACGCGAGCTGTGAGGTGGATAGGCGAGCCAAAGCCAAGCCAAAGCCAGCCAAGCTGTCTGCAGACCAGGTAATTGGGGGATGGAGTCGAGAAGCCCAGAACGAACACCGCAGCCTGGCTCACCTCCTGGTCCAGTTCTTTGCCTAGGGCCAGGTAATTGCTTTTCAAAATGATGTACTCATCCGCCAGCTCCTTCCGACTGGTCTCCAGAGCATGCAGACGTTCCCGTAAGGCATCCCGCTCCCCGGTGACTTTCTCACTGCAGAGCTCCAGCTCCAGCACCCGTTTCTCCAGGGCCAGGATCTGCAGAGGGGAGGCAGCAGAATCAGACTGTGGCAGAGACCAGCAGCAATCGCGGGACATTTATTTGGCCAAACAAGTTCTGGCACACTATGAGTCAGAGAGAGATGCGTTTCACATGAGTTTCAAGGTATCTGGGGCATCAGGGGGTGGGGATTCATTACTCTAGCTAAAGCCAAGAGAATACACCAAACAAAGCAAGGATGGATGCGTAATGAACTGAGGTTCTGGATTAAAGGTATTGGCAGAGATGAAGCAACTCTACTTTGAAATTACCATATTTTTCAGTTCAAAGTTCTCCATCTCATACTGTTCCTTCATTTTGTTTGCCTCGATCTGGAGATCAACAAGGTCTTTGGAAATCTAGGAGGAGAGAAAGGACATTATAAAGGCTACGGGCTGATCCTGAGGCCAACATACTGTTTCAACGGGTC
>JAKFQP010000920.1:60980-75590 GCA_023375905.1 Nycticorax nycticorax
TTTTTTTTTTTTTTTTATGATTTTGCTGCTTTTCCTAATACCATTACAGCCTTCTCCATGGCAACCAGGTGGGGCGGCTCAGACTTTGGTCCCAGCCAGGGAGATTAGCTAACGGAGCTGAAACGATGGGGGGATCGGCTGGGGAGGGCCACGCTGGCCGGGGCTGCGGTGGGAGGAGGACATCCCTGGTAGGAACCTAACATGAGGTCCCTGTGGTGGCTGGGGTGCCATGGAACACCAGGCAAGGTTCCAGGATGGGTTCCCAGCGATGCTGGAGGGACCAACCGTGCCACAGGGTCTGAGCATCCCCTGCCGCAGGCGGTGGTGGGACACGTCTGGAGGAGATGCCCTCAGGGAGGGTTAAGGGTGGAGACGGGGTCTAGCTCTTCCCGCACCGCAGCCACATCGGGAAGGGATTTGCCTATTTACCCTCTCTATTTTCCCTTCGCAGCTTCTTTGATGTTTTCTCTGAAAGAGGGCTGCTGGAGGCAGGGATAAACCCGCTCCCAGCCGCAGGTAGGGCTCTTTTAAACTTCCCCAAGAGGTTGTGTGGGTTTTGGCTGGCTGGCCTGTGCTGGTTCAGCTCTTTTTAGCTTCCAGATTGATTACACCCTATGTCAATATGTGCTTAACGCCTATTAGCGGGTGCGTGTGCCTCCATCTCTCATTTCTCCTTTCTGATCTATAATTTCCCAGAAGAGAGGATTAAAAATAGAGGGGGAGGAGAGCACTGTTTGGGGCCAAAAAGAAAGGGAGAAAACAGCGCTTGTGGGAAAGTTGGGTTGCAAGGCTGGAGCCTGGTCGTCCCGCTCCGATGCCTCTTCCCATGGGCACGGTCCCGCTTTGGCTGGGGAGAAGGTGGCTTAAAACCACCCGAGTTAAGAGCGGAGCTGTGCCCTGGGGAAGGTGCCAGGTTCCCACGGGGATGGGTGAGGTTGGAGCACGACAGGGATGCCCGTGACACGGGGCTGGTGGTGGAGGGCATTTGCTCTGAAAGAGGAATGTTGGAGGCAGGGACAAACCCCCACCTCCACCTCACGGACCAGCACAGGGGGATCAGGGGGAACGGGGCTGGGGAGAGCAACACCGGTGGGAGATGCCTGTTCCTGGAGGCATGGATGTGAGCAGTGCCAGCCCCATCCTGGTGCATCTTCAAGGAGGAACGGGGCTACCAGGACACCGGGAAGGGTTAGCCATGGCTTTCCCATCCAGCAGCCGCTGGCCCGCAGGGGTCCTCTCACTGGGGCAGAAGTGACTTTTCTGTTGGTTGTGATTTTTTTTTTCCCCCTTTCCTGGAAACTGGTAAAAGATTCTGCAGAAGCTGTGTTGGAACTGGTGGGGAAATGACCTGGGACACAGAACGAGGTCACGAGCCTCCCTGAGGTGGTTTTGATGAGCTGCCAGGCAGAGAGTGCCATCCACCACCCCTGGAGCATCATCTGCCATCATCCCACCCTAGGTGGGGCTGGTGGAGGAGCTGAGGGACCGGCGCAGCCCTCGCCTCGCCAGTGGGACCCGGGCACTCTGCTTCCCCCATGGCACAAAGGCACAGAGCTGAGCGGTGCTCCCAGCACCATCTCCACCCACGACGCAGATTGTACCCGCAGGAGGGGGCTGTGGGTTCAGCCCTGAGGCTTTTACTGCCACACAAAGAGCTTTTTCCCCATTTTCCAACTCATTTCCCACTCACATCACCAAAAATCCTCAGGTGCTTCAGCCTGCCTCCCAGTAAGGGTAATCCCCACACCTCTGACCCCCATGCAACATGGATGCTGCAAGCCCCAGCACGGGTTTTTTGGGTCCTGACGCAGCATGAGGACCTGCTGCCAGGGCTCACCCCAGGGCACCCCCAGCAGAGCCAGGCAGGCACCCCGGGAAGGGTCGGTGCTGCTGCCTGGGGACCTCCAGGGGCCCAGGGCACAACAGTGGGGCATCCCATGAGGCTGCTCCCTCCATCCCTTCATCCTCGCTGCCCACGCAAACCCCATCTCCAGCAGGACTGCCCTCCCCCAGGCTCACCATCCCAGCCATAGCTTGTCTTCCTGGGCATCTCCTTCCACACCCCCCTCCCCAATCTGCCACAGGGGCAGCTACAGACCCGGGGGGAGAAGCCAGGAGCCCGTCCCAGGTGATGCTCGCCCCGGCCCTGCCGTCCCAGGGGCTGAGCCCATGTCCCGTCCCAGCAGTGCTGGGGTTAAGCCTGGCCGGGCGGGCGGCTGGACAGGCGTCAAGGTGGTTGCTCCATCCATCCCTGCGCAGTCAGCGGGGCCGGAGAGCGGAGAGGGAGCGCGGGGCACCATGAGCACAGGCAAAGGTAAGGCCAGGGAACCTGCCTGCTCAGCTGCCCTGGGCAGGCAGGGCAGGGGGTTGGGGGGGGGAGACCCAAAAACTCTGCTGGGACTTTGTGCTGAACTCACCCTTAGCTTTTCTCCCTCCTCTGCTACTAATAAGACATTTTGGGAGCCCCCGTGCTGCTTGGGGCGCTTGCAGGCACCACTGGGCAGAGGCCAAAGCTGGACAGGGGCTGCAGGGATGGGCAGGGGCTGCGGCACTGAGACCCCTTGGCTCCGAGGAAGAGCAAGTTAATGAGGGGGGGGCGGCTGGGGAGGAGGAGGAGAGGGCGCCGGAGCTTCCCCACGAAAGGGAGAAGCTGCTGCTGCAGTATAAAGGGGTGAATCTGGGGGGGTCTGGGCACCCGAGGGGTCTGAGCTGCAGCAGTAGCGGGGGGCGATCCCGTGCCCTCTCCCGAGGGTAGATCCAGCCTCCGAAACTTCCTGCAGCAGCCCAGGGTGCTCGATGGGCTGGGACTGACCCCTCCCAGCACCCAGGGGGTTCCTACCCGGGGGGGTCCCATGGGGGTCCCCTAGGGCAACCGTCGCCCCGTGCTGATGGTGTCCCCTTTCCTCTGTGCCCCGCAGCAGGCGTCACCCTCCTGCTCCCCCTGGCCCTGCTGCTGGCCACCGCCTCCCAGCCCCCTGGGGGGGACAGCCTGAAGGAGCAGGGGGATGCGGACTCCCCCCACTGCCCCAGCCCTTGCGCCTGCAGCTTGGACGACTACAGCGAGGAGCTCAATGTCTTCTGCAGCGCTCGCAACCTGACGCGCCTGCCCGAGGACATCCCCCTCAACGCCAAAGCCCTTTGGCTGGACGGCAATAACTTCACCCTGCTGCCGGCCGCTGCCTTCAGGAACCTCTCAGCCCTGGACTTTCTGGACCTGCAGAGTAGCCAGCTGGCTGCTGTGGAGCAGCACGCCTTCCACGGGCTGCGGAGCCTCTACCACCTCCACCTCGAACGCAACCGCCTCAAGCACTTGGCTCCCCACACCTTCCTGCACACCCAGAACCTCGTCTCCCTCAGCCTCAACAACAACTACTTCAGTAAGGTGGAGGAAGGGCTGTTCGCTGGGCTCTCCAACCTCTGGTATCTGAACCTGGGCTGGAATTCGCTTGTGGTCCTGCCTGACAAGGTCTTCCATGACTTGCCCAACTTGAGGGAGCTGATCCTGGCTGGGAACAAGCTCCCCTACCTCCAGCACCAGCTCTTCTGCAGCCTTACCGAGCTGAAGGAGCTGGACCTGAGTGGCAACGCGCTCAAGGGCATCAAGATCAACATCTTTGTCAAGCTGCAAAAGCTACAGAAGCTGTACCTGAACCACAACCAGATCAACACCATCGCGCCCCGCGCCTTCATGGGCATGAAGTCCCTCCGGTGGCTGGACCTCTCCCACAACCGGCTCACCTCACTCTTTGATGACACATTTCTGGGCCTCCTGAGCCTGCACGTCCTACGCTTGTCTACCAACTCCATCATCAACCTGAGGCCCAGGACTTTCAAAGACCTCCAGTTCCTGGAGGAGCTGCAGCTGGGGCACAACAGGATCCGGAGCCTGGCAGAAAGGACCTTCGATGGGCTGGGCCAGCTGGAGGTCCTCAGCCTCAACAACAACCAGCTACAAGACATGAAGGTTGGGGCATTCCTGGGGCTGTACAATGTGGCAGTGATGCACTTGTCTGCAAACTGCATCAAGGTCCTCCCCGACTACGTCTTCAAGGGGGTCACCAAGCTGCACAGCCTCCACCTGGAGCACAGCTGCCTCGGCAGGATCCGCGCAAACACCTTCTCCAGCCTCTCCAGCCTGCGGCGGCTCTTCTTGCAGCACAACGCCATCTCCATCATTGAAGACCAAAGCTTCAGTGAACTGCACGAGCTCCTGGAGCTCGACCTGAAGCACAACAGGCTGAGCCACCTCTCACCCCAGCTCTTCATGGGTCTGAGCAACCTGGAGTACCTCTTCCTCTCCTCCAACCAGCTCCTGGACATCTCCCAGGACACCTTCAGCCCGCTCCAGAGACTCTTCTGGCTTGACCTTTCCCATAACCAGCTGGAGATGCTGGACAACAGAGTCATCTCCCCCTTGGCCAACCTGCGGTACCTCAACCTGAGGAACAACTCACTGGAGACGTTCTCTGTGGGCTTCCTGTGCGCCTCCTTCGCCCTGGAGCAGCTCTGGCTGGGGGGCAACAACTGGCATTGCAACTGCTCCCTGAAGGGCCTGCGGGACTTCTCCCTGCAGCACCCCGTGGTGGTCCCACGCTTCGTGCAGTCTGTGGCCGAGGGGGATGATGCCCACGTCCCCGTCTACACCTACAACAACCTCACCTGCCTCAACCCCCCAGCCATGGCAGGCCTGGACCTCCGCGACACCACCGAGGACAGCTTTGCTCACTGCTGATGCACGCCAGGCCTCTCCCTGGGGAGACACACCACAGACCCTCGCCTGCCTCCTCCCCAGCCCCATCCTGGGCTCCCAAGGGCAGCAGCCCCACCACCACCCCAGTTTAGCCTGGCTTTGCCACTGCCAGCTCCCCAGGGCAGCAGCAAGGAGTCGTGCCCACACAATGCTGGACCATGTGCCCGGCCGTTAGCAGTGGGAGGTGGGTGCCAGCTCCCTAGATGGGCTTTGCTGGCTTCAAACTGAAATATTTCAGTCCTCCAATATTTAAATAGCAGCCCCCGGGTCAGCATGGCTGCTCCTGGCTCCTGCCGGGAACACGAGCATCTCTGAGCCTCTGGGACAGGGGAGAGCTGCGCCCCAGCCCGGAGCCCTCCCCATGGTGAGCGGCATCCCTGCCAGGGCCAGGACTCATCAGTGGGGTGAAGCAAAGCATCTTCCTGCCACAGAGCAGCCGAGAAAGCCCAAAAGCCCCCTCAAGCTCCCCAGTAGGTTTAGGGAAGGGGGCAGACAACTTGCTTTAATCGTTCCTTGCACTAGCAGGTGTAGGCAGGGCGCAGAAAGCCGCACACGTCACTTACCTGATAAATTGTAGCAGGCAAATAAACCTTTGGAGCTATCGCAACCCATCTTGTAAGTATGTTTTTTCCAAAGCACGTGCTGCTCCTGGCGGGGGTTTCTTATCAGAGCCCCTTGGGGCTGGCACAGGGTGAGGAGCGCGAGGCTCCCCAGGGCGCTGGAGGAGTTTGCAGTGAGTTTTCTGTGAGCCCCGGGTGGGTGGCACGTGCCCAGGGAGGGAGCAAGAGGTGACCGGCCATCCCACAGAAGCCAACAGCCCGGTCAGACTCCAGCACTGCTGCCCAGCTCTCCAAATCCCAGATAAGTGACCAAAGGTCAGGCAAAATTTTCCCGGAAAGTTGCACGTGGGGAAAGCTGGTCAGGTGCAAGTCCTTGCTGCGGGTGCAGCAGGAGCAGGGATAGATGCTCCTCCTGGTCTCTTCCAAAGAAAGGCTGCCAGCTATCATCCAGCTTGGTTAGTGGAAATCTGAGATTTCCCCCTGCCTCCCAAAAACAGCACTGCAAGGGCGAGTGCGGAGAGGGCGCCCGGGCAGGAGGGGCTCAGAGTCCAGGACACAGGGAGATAAGATGCAAGGACACCACCTTCGTTTGACTCCCCAGATTAACTCGAGCATGCGAGAAGAGGGCAGGTCCCATGGGAGCAGCAGCTCCGAGGCCACAGAAGGAGGCCCAAGGGAACAGGACACTCAGCGGGATGAGGTAGGAACCACCCGGGGACAGAGAGGAGCCCCGCGTGTGGCAGGGCTGCAGAGAACGGCCACAGCAAGGCATCCCACAAAGGGCTGCCAGGGCCAGCTTTCAGCAAGACGAGGGGCTGGCTGGCGCTTGAAGCACATATGGAAGGAGGGAAGATTTTAGCTGAACCCCAGCAAGGAAACCAAGGCAAAAGCAGGAAATACCTAGATGTACGTGAAGCGCTCATAATACCAAGACTCACAGCTACGATGAGACCTGAAGCCACGGAATAATGTAAGTCATAGACTTGGATTTTAAGAAAAGTGTTTACTGCCTGGGACTTTTAAAAATATTCCTGAGTCACGATAACCCCCAGCAGACCAAAAAGGCCCCGGTTCCAGCACAGCAGGATGCAGACCAAGACATTTTCTCATGTGAAGCACATGCCCGTGCCCTCACTGGCCCATCAGGAACCAGTGATCTGAGGCTTCAGAGCAAGGTGGCCTGGCTTGGGTCCACGTTGGAGCATCTGGCACAAACTCACCAGCCACTGAACCGAGCACTATATAATCTGTCACGCAAGGAAAGCAGTAGGAGAAGGCAGCAGCACATGGAGCCACGATCCGGATGATTGGTGCCACTTGGGTTCAGGGAAGAACAGTTGATGGTGTTTGCCGCTGTAGCTGCACACGGGGTGATTGCCAGAAGCGCCGCAACGTATGAGACGCCGTGGGCACAAGGTAGAGCTCCCCAAGCACCCGCACAATGGCTGGCTGTGGAGGAAGGTGCTGCATGTGCAGGGCTAGGAACAACTGTACCATCTGGGCAGAGCATCGCCACGCTGAGAAGGCAAGCAGCAGGCTGCCGCTGTGCCGGGCAGTAGCGCCCACACAGGGTCTCTTCAAATCCGGGGGGATGGAGCAGTGCTTTTCCCTTTTTGGATTGCTGTGAGTGGCACTGATGCTGTGCTCCCCTCTCCCTCCGTCACCCTCCACTCGGTTTTAGAGCTAAACAGTTCCTGCATCCCCTCTCCCCACCAGCACAGGCTGCTGGTGGTGCTGCCAGGCCAGGGGCTCTGCCAGCAAGAGTCCAGCTCCATACCCTCCTCAGGAGCTCGGCTGTGACGTACCATCCAAGATCTGCTGGGCAATGTGAGCCAGGGCAGCGAAGGCAGAGCTCTTGGGAAACTCTTGGATGAAGTCTCTGCCTTCCTCCAAGCTCTGGCTGAGCTGGGGGTCCAGGGGAACACAGCCTGTGGGATAGGAGGAACAGAGAAAGTGATTGCTTGCTCATTCCAAGGCAAAGGCCTGGAGTCAGGATATTAAAGAAATACTCTGCTGGTGCCATCTCTGGGGGAAGCAGTGGGAAAGAGGGCAACCACTACCCTCACTGAGCTCTCCCGGAGCTACTTCTCACCAGGAATGGCTCCCTCTGGGCCCCAGAGCCCACCACAGTGCTCTGCAAGATGCTCTCCCACCCTCACCCCACCCCTGGCTGGAGGGCAGGGTTCAGCCCTCAGCCCCCATTTCTCAGGGAGACTCCAGGGCATTGTAGGATGGCTCTGGGCAGCTTCAGGCTTGCTTACTCTCACCATAACATCAGCAGCAAGAGTGGGCTGCTGACAGTCACCGCCTCCACCGCAGCAGGGACAGATGCCCACTCCGAGCACTTTGGATGGCAGAGAAGCCGAGCAAGAACTGCACCTCACCTCTGGTCCGGCAGCAGGGGCTCAACAGGGACCCGGAGCCCAGCCTGCCTGCCCCCATGACATCGCACCCCTCCACTCAAGAACTCCCACAGCACCACAGATATATATCAGTTCCAACCACGGAAAGCTCTCTGCTCAAGAGGCCACTCACCTAGGAAGGGGACTCCAGCGTGCCTGGCCAGCTCCTCACCTCCCCCTTTGGAAAAGATGTTTGTGCACTCCTGAAGGAGGAAGAGCAAAAGCAGCGAGTCAGAAACCCCAGAGCCCTGCGCAACAGGGCAGGCACTGCCTGCATGCGAGTAGAGCCAGCTCCCCTCTACCTTCCAGCCTCGGGGTCCTGCCTTTGCCCCTGCCCTCCCCCAGCTCTCTTTATAGAGCAGAGCAAGTAGCCTCTTCTGAAGCAGACACGCAGCAGCTGGCAGCTTCTCGTCTCCCCAGAACACCCTTGTGGCATTTGCCAATTTTCCACCCAAGGCACCGCATCCTACAACGCCCCATCACAAGCGAGAACCTGCAAGAGCCCAGCGGTCCCAATACACTCACTGAGCAGTGTGGGCAGACGAAGCCACTCATGTTCTCCACAATGCCGAGAACTCGCAAGCCCGTCTTCTTACAGAACGTCAGCTCTCGCCTTACATCTCCTACAGACACAGCCTGCGGGGGAGAGCAGGGGAGGTTAGGGGTGTCCGTCTGTCCAGGCAGACCGTGGGTCTGGAGCAGGCATGCATCAAAAGACAGGCAGATGTAGCCACGGACAGGCATGTGCAAACACCCACCCTGGGGTGTGTATTCCCCCCCCAAACCATACCCACAGGCAGAAGCCTGCCCCTGGGAACTCCAGTGCAGCCCCAGCTGGCTGCCCTACCTGGGGCGTTGTGACCAGGATTGCTCCAAGCGGCTTGTAGGGCCGCAAGGCCTCCACTGTGGAGATGTGCTCATCGGACGTGCCCGGCGGCGTGTCCACGATGAGAAAGTCCAGGTCCCCCCAGGCCACGTCAGCAACAAATTGTTTGATCAAAGCTACGGAAATAAAAAGGGCAGGGAAAAAAAACCCAACAAAACAAACCAGGTTGCAGCGGGTGCCCTGGGAGCTGTGGGCCATGCAGGGCAGGGGTCAGGAGGCACCCTGGGTGACAAAGGCCCAGGGAGAGATGGCAGGGCTTTCTGTCAGCACAACATGAGCTGCAGTCTCTCCAGCCAAGTGATCTGAACCCCCTCCTGCAGAGCAGGAGCCTTGTCTTGCTCCAAGGAATGGCCTGCCCAGAAACGCCTGGCCCCCAGCAGGAATAAACCCTACCTCCAGGGAGGGTTTGCAGAAGGTTCCTGGCACCAGAAGGTAGGTGACAATGAACAGCAAAACCCAACTGTACCGTTTTTCTTGGGTCCTCTCCACACCACAGCATCATCTGGCTTCTCCAGCAGGAAACCGATGGACATGAGCGAGATGCTCTTGTCTTGGTCCACAAAGACAGGGACCCAGCCGCTGTCGCACTGATGCACGTCACTGTCCTGCACCCTGAACATGCGGGGTATGCTGGGGCCACACAGGTCCACATCCAGGATCCCCACCTGCGGGCGATGAGGCAGAGCCCTTCAGACAGGGCTGAGCAGGGCAGCAGCATCCAGCTGTGCTCCCTTCCCTGGGCAGGGGGAAGCAGCATCCAGATTTCAGCTGCTCGCAGCACTTTCCAGAACAGACTCTAAGCTTGGCAGCCAGATTTGAAACACAGTTTCAAAGAACTGCTTTAAAGTTTGACTGCCTTCCCAGTCACCATCCCTCTGAGGAGCATCTCCTGGGTGTTCCCCAGGAACTTTAGGGAGATCTTTATACCAGACACCTGCCAGGATCCAAGCAGCACTGCCTGCACAGAGCCTTTCAAAAAAAAAAAATCCTCAGGGAATTCAGCCTGTCCCAAGCCCACACAGTTCCCCTTCGTCCCCCAACGCCGTCCTTCTTCAGCTCACCCACTTCACTCCACAAGGGGAACGGGTGTTACACCACAAACCAGCAAAGTCATTTCTCAGCGCCTTAGTTTCAAAACTAACAACAAATCTTGGGTGATTTTTAGTCTCTTGGATTAAAGGGAAGTGAACTGCAGTTACCTGCCCTGGATCAAGCGAACACAGAAAAAAAAAAAGAACCACTTGAGCTGCCATCGCAAACAGCGTTTGCACAGCGAGAATCCATACGGTGCCCACACAGGACACACACACATGCATAAAGGATGAGCAAACCCCAGCCCAGCTGGAGGTCAGGAAGGAGAAGACAGAGCTCGGCATCCCACAGACCCTCGCTCACCTTCTTCCCGGAGTGCCTCAGTGACAGAGCCAGCTCGGTGGAGATGGTGCTCTTCCCCACGCCGCCCTTCCCGGAGAGCACCAGCAGGATGTGCCGCACCCCGGCCAGGTTGCTTCTCTCTGGGAGGAATGATAACAAGGCATCAGAGCCTCTAACAAGAACAGTAATGAGGCATCCGAGTCTCTCCTGATGTAAGCCGGCAGCACCTGCCCGCTCAGCACAGAGACAGGGGTCTCTGCTGAGGGTGACAGTGGCTGTCACTGCTCCAACAACCCTGTTTTAAGTGTAAGGGAGGGGGAAAGGGGAGGTGGGTGTGCCACAGCCCTTTTGCCATCAGAAAAGGGACAACAAGAGCAACAGCAGGAAACACTCTGTGGGGAGCAAAGGCTTTGTCCTGATGACCTAAGCAGCAATTGGGCAGCAAAGCAATAAACACCCACGGGGCCAGGTCACGCTGTGCCTCCGCCAGGACCAGCCTGAGCCGTCTCAGGGAACAGCTCGGAGGCTGTTGGTGAGGTCAGGCCCTTGGCGTTTCCTTCCTCCATACCACAGGAGCTGCCTCCCCGTGGTCCCAAGCTCCTCGCCAGCCTTCGTGCCGTTTCTCACCGTGTTGCCAGCACCGCTCAGACCCCCACTTCGGGCTCAGCTCCCACATCCCACCAACGCCGAGCTGAGAGCAGGCAACGCTTGGGGCCGGTTCCCCGGCCCGGGGCTGTGCAGGCAGCAGAGGGTCGGACCGGAGCCGAGCAAACACCACCCACCCGGGCCCGCGTTCCCGGGCGCCCCGTCACCACCGGCCACTGACTCAGGGCAGCAGGCCCGGCCCAGCCCCGCACCTCTCCGGCATCACACCGGCACCGGGACCGGCACCAGCGGCATGGAGCCGGCCTGCAGCATGGCGGACCTCATCCGCACCTCCACCGACGGTAAGGGCGCTCAGCCCCGATAACGGGGAGCGGGGTGAAGGAAGCGGGCAGGGGAGGGGGGAGGCGAGCCCCGTGGCGAGGTGCTCCCGGGAGCCAGGCCCAGGTCTCCGGCAAGGCCTAGCGCCACCCCCCGGTAAGCGCGCCCTGCCGCCTCGGGGCCCCGGCCCGAGCACCGCGGAGCTGCCCTCACCCGGAGCCGGGCCCCACCACGGCAGCACCCGGCCAGGCCCGAAAACCCCGGGATTCACCCGCCCGGGGACGGGGACGGGGACGGGGACGGGGACGCCCACCCCCCCACCAGGCCCGGTGACACCGGGCGGGGCATCCCCCGCGGGGTGGGCAGCGGCCCCCCACCAAGGCCGGTCACCCGGGGCTCCCCCGCCCCACGGAAGGCCGGCTCTGGCCCGGCAGCCCCGGGGAACCGCCCAGCCGCGGCCCCATCACCACTCACCCCCTGCCGCCTCCTCCATGCTGCTGGCCAGCGCCGCCCGCTTCCGCCTTCCGCCGACTTAAAGCCCCGCCCCCCAAGACTGGCAGGCACCGGCCCCAATCGCGAGCCGTACACTCACTGAGAACCCGCCTTCCCAGGCTTTTCAGCCAATCCAACCCGCCATCTCCCCCTCCGCCAGCCAATGGATTTGGTGTTTTCCCTTCGCAAAGCTCCCTGGCTCTCCGTAACGGCCGCCCAATAGCGCGGCTCCCCGAGGATTGACGCACGGCGCAGCCAGTAGTGCCGAGCTCCCCTCAGGCACCTCCCCCTCCCTCTTCCTTCAGCGGTGAGCGACGGGGCGCTCAGCCAACAGTAAAGGAGAGCGGCGCGAACGTAGCCAATGGGCGGCTGAGGGGCGGTGTCGAGAGAGGATTGTTTATGTCCTGGGAGGGGAAAGTAGGTCAGAGCGCGGTGGCGGGGCCGGGCTGGGCCGGGTCGGGCAGGTGGGCCGGGGCCGGGGCCGGGGCGCGGGTGGGAGCCGAGGCCTGGGCCGGGCCGGGCCGGGTTGTGCGGCCCAAGCGCGGCGGCCTGGCCTGGCCTGGCCTGGCCTGGTCCGGCCGCGCCTCAGCTGCGCGGGACAGCCGTGGCTCCGGTGCCCGCCCTTCGGCGGAGCCGCCTGCCCCTGAGGCCAGGCCGTCAGGGAGAGGGGGCTGGGCCGCGGCTGCCCGCTGAGGGGAGCCCCTCGGGCCGCCGGTTCCCCCCGCCGCCGCGGTCTGCGCTGCTCGGAGCCTGGGGAAGCGCTGCCTCGGCGAGCGGGGCTGGCCGGGGCGGGGGGCTCCATCCAGGGCCCGGCCCCTGGCCCGGAGCGGCGCCTCGGCGGAGCGGAGCCCCGCGGGGGTGGGGTCGGCCCTCGGGCCGGAGCGCGGGGGGGCGGCTGGGGCCCGGCGGGCGGGGAGCTGCAGCGGGGCGGTGGGCGCCGTGCGGGTCGGGGCCTGCGGCCGTCGGTCTCGGAGTCACGAAGCGGCCTCGATGCCCCCAGGTCCCGCTCTGGGTGCGGGGTGGACGCTGCCCTCGGTGCCGGGTCCCGTAGTGGGGCGACGCTGTGCCCCGTGAGCCCCGGCCTCGGCGAGGTGCTGGGGAGCAGAGCTGTCGCGTTTGGCTGCTGCGGGCGCCCTTCGAAGCCGGAGAAGGGGGGCTCTGGCGTGGGTTTGGGTGCTTTCCCAGCGTGGCTGTGCGTGGCAGAGGTGAGAGCCCCCGGGTCTCAGCAGGCGAGGTGCCCAGAGATCTTCAGAGCATCCTGGGGCACCTGCGCAACCGTCCGCAGCTCAGCCTGGCTTGCTTTCCCAGGAGCTGCCGGCCCGTTGGGGCCTGAGGAGCGGGGACGGGTGCCGTACGGCAGGCACCGGGACAGGGCTGACCCCCCGCACGTTGGCGGGATTCGCCTGTGCTCGGGGCTGACTGCCGCCTGTCAGGGAAGCACCGGAGCAGCTGTGGGTGTGCAGACTGGCTGTCTGTGGCAGGGAGGCTGAGCGGAGGGAGCGGGTTCAAGGGCTGGGAGGGGGATTACAGCCCTGCGGGTGCCTCTTGGTGGGGAGTTGTTTTCTGCAAAGATAAAATTTGGGGAAGCGAGACTGGCATCGGGGTTCCCCTGTCACATCCAGTGCAACGCTCCTGCGCGGTGGCTGGGAGCCGGTGTGGTCTGTCAGGTCGTACACAGGGAACGTGCCTGTGGAAGTCTGTCTCTGAATAACATCCCCGCTCGAGTCAGGGGGCAGGCAGCTGCTTGGTTTCTGTCTGTTGCCCTTCAGGCAAGCCGGGACAGGTCCATGGAAAGGCCACGTTCCCTTCAGTGAGCAAGAAAGTCGTCTCCCCCCACCCCAAGCGCTGAGAGCAAAGTCTTCTCTTGGTGAGCAGTTGCAGGGTGAGCAAACAGCCTTCCCCGCAGACAGACACAGGCAGCTCAGCCGTGCAGGGGCCGTGGCGGTGGCCGAGCAGCATGGCCGGAGCCCAGGCAGCTGCCGGAGGGTGAGCAGGCGCTGGGGAGGCCGTGCCTCGGTGGCTGATGATCCTGACGCTCCCCAGGCCAGCAGTGAGAGGTGGATGCTAGATCCATGCACCGCCACCGCCAGGTCTTGGGGGTGTTTCTGGGGGCCGGTTCCGCATCTGGGCTCGGGGTTGACTCTGCGTGGAGAAAGAGGTTGAAGTTTGCCAAGGCTTGTGATGCGTGGGGAACATTTTTTGCACCAGTTTATCTACTGAGGGGGCTGGTGCAGATGTGGTTCGTGCTGATCCGTTCCCGGCAGGCCTACGGTGACCTGGGGGAGGTTGCCTCAGGGGGCAGAGCCTGGTGGGTGGAAGCGGGACATGGCTGCTGTGTGTAACCTCCTCTCCCTTGCCCCCCCAGCTTACCTCGCTCAGAACAGCATGGCGCGACGCACACGGAGCAGCAGGGCCTGGCACTTCGTCCTGAGCGGGGTGCGGCGCGAGGCAGACACCCGGGCGGTTGCCTTGGCCACCGGTGCGCGTGGCTGGGGCTACGACTCCGATGGGCAGGTAGGCTGGTGCTCAGGTGGCTCTGAAGTGACAGGAGGGAAAGCTTTCCTCTCCCCTGGCAGCAGGCACCTACTCAAGGTCCGTGTAACTGAGCAGCTAGGACTTCAGCTGGCAGAACTGGCCCAAATCAGAAAAGATTTAATAAAATAGGCTGTCTAACGAGCCTCCCTCCAAGCTCTGGTGGTGTGGGGCTCCCAGCACATCTTCCCAAGGCAGGGGAGGCTAAACTGCCCGTAGTCTGCTCCCCAGTTGCCCACCACAGCTCTGCTGTTAGCTGAGCCAGGGAGCTGACTGATGCTAAGCTAAATGCTTTTTTAAGCATATAGTGTGTGTGTGTGTCATATATAAAGTACATTTAATATTTTTTAAATACTCTTTTTTTAAGTAGTGATCTAAATATGTGTTTAAACTGTCTCAGTTCTCCCATCTGGCTCGCTGTGCGGCTGTGCTAACTTCTGGTCTTTGTGCAGCTGGTAGGTGGTGGTGGAGGGAGTGGGGCTGCTTCAGACTGAGAAGTTCCAGCCTCAGCTATCTTTGAACTGAAATTCTCTCATGTTTCCTGCTCTGTAACATTCACATTGCTTCTGAATCTGGCTCGGGTGTGCTGGAAGATGGGAACACAGCAGGAATAGCAGTTGGTAAAACAGCACGAGGAGTGACTTAGAGTCACCTCTGCCATCCTTCACTCTTTTCCTCAGTTCTTGAGTG
>JAKFQP010000921.1:8759-22478 GCA_023375905.1 Nycticorax nycticorax
ATCTTGCTTGATGTGCCAGTTTCATTAAATACATTAATTGCTTGTGGTTTGCAGTGTTTCCTGAGTGGTAAATGCCTTCCTGTTTATTGTACCACCCAGCTGTTCGATCCCAACATGTAAATGAAATCCAGCTTGCGTGTGTGCTTATCTCTCCCCCTTCTGTGTTTGGTTTAAAGGTGATGACACAATGACGGGAGATGGAGGAGAGTACCTTAGGCCAGAAGACCTGAGAGAACTGGGGGACGACTCTTTACCAAGCAGCCAGTTCCTGGACGGTATGAACTACCTAAGGTACAGCTTGGAAGGAGGACGATCTGACAGGTATTTGCCTGGACACGTATCTTTTCTTATGATAATTCTGCACACGTTTTCTTGCAAATGTTTGCAACGCCTTTCTTGGGGTCTTCAACTCAAGGGAGACGTGGGTTGTGCTTGCCAACATTTGTAAGAGGAAAGCGTGGTCAGGAGGAACAGTCCCTGGCCAGTCCAGAAATGAATCCATTTGGCACTAATCTTGTACTCATAGAGTCTAGCGAAGAATTTGTGGTGATTCTTTGGTTCTTGAAAAGGCATGGCTGGCTTCGTCATCTTTGTGGTCAGGCAAAGGACGGAGAGTTCACCTGTCTAGGGGGAGGGCTTATGAATAGCCCCCATCTCCTGTCACGAGTCAGGGGACGGGCAGGTAGGTGGACAGGGTGTTTTAGCATTAGGTGAACCGATTTTCTAGAGTAGTTTGCTGGCTATAGATACAAGGACCGGTGGACTTGGTCATTCCTCATTGGATTAGCAGTGAGTGTATTGTCAGCAAGCCCATTGACTCTTTCTGTTCTGTCGTGGTTGAATTAGCAGGAAAGAGAATCATTTTCCTTCTACTGGCACAGCACGGTATTTATGCTGTAAATAATAATAATAATAATAAAAAAATCTATTAGAAAAAAGAACGTGTGCGTTCAGTCCAGAAAACTTACTGATTTGCTTATATCTAACAAGTTGAATTTAAGTCTAGATGTATTTGCGGAATAGTAATGCCTGTAGCTTTAATTTTTTATATTTTTTTGTTTTTTAGAGAATGCCATGATAGTCTGCAGAAGACACAGAGTTCCCTTTTCAGAAAGAGGGCCTTTACTAGCGAGCATAAGTGTAGACTCAAACTGGCAGATTAACACCCACCCTCCTGGTTTAGAATAAGCTACCCAGGCATTCCTGTTTAAAAATGACAATGTCTAGTGTAAATCAGTAACGTCTCCAGACCTACTGCCTTTACAACTGGGGTTCACTAAAAGGGGGGAATATGAAAATAAAAATAGAGATCTTGGCAAGAGAAGGAATTTTTAACCGACCTCGTTTTCCCATCCTGATTGTTATTCTGGCAGCATTTCGGAAGCTCAGTGCAATCCGTAGGATCCGTTCTGTTTACTTCAGGAAACTATGAATTGCTCCGGGAACAAAAGATGGCAGGAAGGAGTTGGTTTGCCTCACAGCATGTGTAAATCCCTCCTCATTCAGATCTTCTAAGCTTGGGGTCTCTGTTGGTTTTTAGGCAGCTCCAGTGAATCCACTGGAAACAAAGCGACTGCGTGGCTTTTTAAGTCGCAGAGGACGTTTATGAACGGTATCAGAATGCTTAAAAATCAAAACTTTTTATCAGGCACTTTCAGTGGTAACGAAGTTTTTAGTTGTTTTTTATTTTTTTTAATTTTAAGGTTTTGTATAGAAATGATTGTGCAGGCAAGCGTTAAGCCAGTTTCTGCTCCCCTTCAGGATATTTTAGCTTTTAAATCCTATCAGTGGATTTCAGGAGATTTTCACTGGCATGTAATTGATGTGGTTTATTTTGCGTTGTATGAAAATTATTCCATGCCCTGAATCAAGCGTTATTCTATTGAAATGAAGCAAAATTAGAGAGAGAGAAAGAATGAAAGAAAAAAGTACATCTTTCGAACTCCATGGTCTCATTTTCTGTCACTGTCAGGTTACTGGCTGTAAGAATTTTCACAGAGGCTGCTTAAATTATTTTGCTTTTGCTCTAATGTGATTTTCATTGTGTTATACTGACTTTGGGTTTTCAAGAAATTCAGTAAAGCAAAATAGTATTAGCACTCTAGACTCACGTAATCTTATGCATTAAACGATTTGCTTTAAAAACATATCTTTTTATTTTGTAACCATCTTCCCTGTTTATTTTATTTCTCTCTCCCCTTCATTCTTTTTCATATGCTCTCATTAGCACCATGCCCAGGTAGGTATTCCATAGCATGAAAACATGTTGTCTCTATATCCTTTTGTGTCACCTGTCTCTGTTCATCCATTTTGGAGGCCTGCTGTACGCTGGGAAGTTGAGTTGGAGAACCAAAGGAACGGTGCTGCCATCGGAGATAGTTATAGTCGCAAATGAGTACGATACGTAGCGGTGAATAATGATCTAACGCTGCTCTCTGTCTAGAAAGGTCCCAGTAGGACATAGCCACCGTCCCACAGAAATTTCCCTGATGGCTGGACGGATCCAGTTAGCGAGGACCAGGGAAGATGCACTAGCTCACAGCAGCCGGTAGCTGTCCTTCCGTCACCGTGCTGCTGGGAGGGTTCGCCATTTTCCTTCTCTACGTGGAGAAACAGCGGTAGGATAAAAACTAAAGAGAATGGACTACCCTAGCTGGATTCTCCCTCTGGATATTGAGAGCCAGAACTGATTAGGGCTGTTAGCAGATCACCAGTATTTGAAAAGACCCCATTTCATTGTAAGTCCCTTCCACCTTTCTGGTCTATGAGAGGTGTGAGGAAGGCATTCAGCCTTTAAATAGAGAAGCGTTGTCAAGGCTGATCTATACAGTTTTCAATGATAGCAGGTTCCTTTCCTAGCTTCTGAAACGACATATACTTCCCACAACAACAGGTATGCACAGCTGGACTGGAGATTGCTAGAGCTCTATCTAGGCTGGCAAGTGGCTGTGTACTGCGGCATGGTCTCCCAGTCACCCAGATTAGAAACTTGGCTGGAGTGTGCTGCTCTTACAAGCTTTATTCAGGGCTTAGAAGAGGCGGATGAGACACGCCTGCACGTTATTACCCAACACAGGCAAGATGTCCTCTTATGTTCAGGAGCTTTGCAGCATCCCTGGGTTCCACAGTTCAGTCTCTGGGGCTGAGTTGAGTGCTATTGACCCCACAACCCCTGTGACTTAAGATTTATCAACCAGATTTGGAAAGAGCCTGTATTCAGACATTAGTTTTGTCTCTGTGATTTAGGGCTTTATTTTTTTTACAGGATTCCTGAAGACTTATTACAATAACAAAAAGTTCTGGTCAGTGCCACTACGCTTCCGTAACTGGACTGTCATTTCAGTCTGTACCTTCATTTCTAAGACTCAGAAGCACAGACCTTAACTACTGGTTTGCTCTTCATTTAGCTGGTACAGCATACAGAAGAGGGGCAGTGTCGTCTGAACACTAGTTTTGAAATTAAGTGTAGTAGGAAATTTAAACTTCCAATTTACTGCAGACCTCAGTCATGCTTGTGCGTACTTTGCCTATAGATAAATCCATACCTTCAATGTATTGGATATTTACAGGAGCTTACATACACTTACAACATAGTGGATATGGACTGGGCTACTTGTAGCAGTGGTAGTAGCCATGCCGGGTACTTGCAGGAGAATATGGATAAGAGATACAGATAACCAGCTGAGTCTGGTACATACTTCTTTCATTCAGTATCTGTCCAGGACATGACATTAGCTGAATAGCAGAACCTGCAACTTGGATGGTGAACCTCTTACAAGCATTGCATGGCGCAGCGATGCAGTTCTGAAAGTGTCAAACGTTGACATGAATAAAGGATAATGACGGCAAATGGGGTCTGCTACTGAGGCTTGGTTTTCAACCAAAGAACACGTGTTCACTGAAGTACTCTTGTTATGAACAAGCAAGGTGTACTCTGCCTACCCAACTCACACTTAAATGTTTAACCAAAATGCTCTTCAGTCAAGATTCCCTTCCATAATTTTGTTCTGAAATGTTACATGCAGACAGTTAGGGTGAACGTCTGTACCTATTGGAATTTTGTTGGTTGTTTTAATAGAATTAGAATGTTATTCCAGAAATGCATCGTTCCCATAATGCCAGCCTTACGTGTCTCACCTCTTCCGCTTGTCTGGGTGAGAGACATTTCATGACATGTAGGAGAGGTTATTTATTGCTGGTTTGGTTTTTCCAAAAAACCAAATTTACTTGTGTAATACTCGTCTTTGCTTTCCGTTTTGTACGATCCATCCAGTATGCTCAACAGGCCATTGGTAGAAGTCAATGATCAATAGCATTGATTATTCTTCGCTGTCATGTATTTCTAATAAAAAGAAGATAACCGTTTGCTTCTAAAAATGGATCCAAAAAAAGCGTGTTGAGTGAATGTAGCTACTGTTAAAAAAGGCTGAGTGGTCCGAATCAGATGCTAAAATACGATTTCCAACAAGATCTGCTTTTAAAGCCCTTGACTCTCACGTCCATAACATGCACATGACTTTTTTTTTTTATTGCTAACTGCTGGAAAAGAATTATTCCGTAAAAATCTATGTATGTAGATAAATGGCCTATTGTTCTGATCCAGCGTGTTAGTCATGCTGAGTAGTACTCACGGATGTGTAAGCCAGGAAAATAAAACCTGCTTCCTTCAGTTACATGTACTATACTCCTCAAGATACAGAATGTCACAGAGTACACGTACAAAAATCTGAAGGTGGTTGATCTGTTTTTAAAAATCATTATTGTAATACTGCTGCTAGGGAATATTTCAAGGACAAAACTGGTGCTATTTGGTAGCAGAAACCCCATTTACCTCAATATGTCCTTCTGTGGTGTCTTATTTGTCTTTTTTTGCTTTTTGCTAGTGGATACTGCAGTTACGTTCTGAGCCAGTGCCTGGAAGCAGCTTATTTACTGCCTTGCATCTCTCATTGCTACAGCAACCGGTTTTCTGTAGAGCTGTGTGTACTTCCAAAGTGCTCCCTTTTGGACTGCCTCTCTAAAGATGCTCTTGGCATACAGAGGAGGAGTTTTGTTTTACACAGGAGCTTGCGGCTGGCCAAAATTCACCTTGCTTTGTGTACCTTCCAGGGGACAATACCACGCTTACTTATTTACAGATTTAAGGGGAGAGAGGAGATTGTAACAAAGCTTCAGAAAGAGTCATTTCAGCTTTTCTTCCGACGTTAGCATATGTTTCCATAGTGGTTTGCTTGCGTGACGTAGCAGGAGCGAGAACTTCTCCAAAGAGCCTTACTTAAAAGGAATTCATGCTCTTTATGATAAAGAAACTATCGTGCCACAAAGCCAAGTATAAAGTATTTGTGAGTATAAAATAAACTGTCACCTAGATTAATCTTTAGGTTCTGCATTTTGAAGCAAATAAGTCAGTCAAAAGACTTTGTGGCCCTTGGTCGGAAAGGTAGCATAAACCAGATTTGTAAAGCTCCGTTTTTCCCCCCCGTGACTATTATCTACTCCCCCTGGAAGCTGCATCATATCGCTAATAGCACGCTTTTTTCATTCTCCCACTCGATCTCTCATGACACCTTTGCAACATCATCTGTACTGCTGATATATTGCTATGGCATCCTACCAACCTCCCAGCCTGCGGTCCTTCAGTTCAGACAGGTCCCACACCTTGAGCCATGCCTCCTACCTGAGGGACAGTGCCATGATTGACGATACGGTTGTAATCCCCAGCCAGCAGGTAAGCAAATTCTCTTCACTTCACTTACCGGTCGGGTAAATGCAGAAATACAAAAGGATTAGAGTTTAGCTTGTACTAATGATACCACGTCGTGTATGCTGCTTTGTTTATTTTAATATCAATCTCTCGAATTTTCAGTGCCATTCAGTGGCACGTTATGCTGTGCAATATTAAACTCTATTCCAAAATAAACGGGTAAGCTGTGTGAATGTAGTACGGTACTGTCTTTATAATGTTCTCCATTTTAACAGATTTTTGAATGATGCTAACAGCCCTTGGGCTAAATATTCAGGTGATCTAACGAGCTCAAGGCCATTGTCCTCCAAAATACTGTCCTGAAGCATGCTTGTAGTTAAAAAAAAAACCAAAAAACATACATATTTAGGAAATGCCACTTTGGTAAATCACAGCATTCATTTCACAGGGACCACTAACATGGCATTGCTTTGAGCAAGCACAAAAATGTTACAATATTGTGTCTCATATCTTAATGCTATTATTACTCCTTTGTTTTCTTTTTTAAAAAAAAAGTTTAAATGCTTTAGGTACTACTGTGCAAAATGCATCTTATTGTTTGGTTGATTAATTGATTTTATTGTAGTAAAAAGGAGGGTTTTTTGCTTACCAAGGTAACGACTCTGGCCAAAGAAGCTGAAAGGAATTCATATCGCTTAAGCTGGGGCCCTGAAAACTTGGACAATGTGGCTCTTTCTTCCAGCCCTATCCATTCAGGGTGAGTGTATCAATTAGCTTTATACTAAAAAAAGAGAAACAGAATACCTGCAGCGGCAGCAGCTTCAACTAATGCTTAACTAGGAGTTATATTTTAATTCATTGCCTCCTAGAGCTATCAATAAATTGTGATCTCTTAAGCTCTGATGGTCAAGCAAGGCTATCCACTGAAATCACTGCAAGTCAGTGAATTGATGCCAGTGAGCTTTCAGTCAAATTCAAGAGGAATGAATGAGATACTTGACACATACACACATGCATCTGTGTGAATTTTACCAAGAAATAAATACAGTGCCTTTCTGAAGTGGTAGTAATTGAGACCAAGGGCCTAATCGCTCCAGATGGTGAGTACTTCCTATGTAGTTTAGGTAAGCACCAGCTCCAGTGTTTGTCATGATAGCTAAAAACAAAGAAACCAAGGATTTTAAATTACGCGAACCGCATAACAGGCAAGCAAAGCAGATGTCATGTGCTTTACGCGTATTTGGCCGCTACATTCATGTGTTCTCACCACTGACTCTCTGTAAGCATTTGCATTTAGGCAAGCCATTGAAATGGAGTAAGACAGGTCAAAGTGCAGGCCCAGCCAAATTCATACGTACAGACCTTATTCTGGGTGGCCTTAAAATCTGTGAGTGCATTTGTTTTAAGTGATCTTAATTACTGTGTTTTACGTAATTTTATTCTTTACACTGAATTCTACACTTCTGCCCTGCCATCAGATTTGATGAGGCATGTGCAGATGAGGAGAAAGATTTGTTTTGTTTTGTTTTGTTAATCTCAAATGAGTTTGCAACAATCTTACAGTCCATATCTTTCAAAAAATAACACTGGAGTCCCATTTGGAATGACAGGCAGTCCTGGTCTAGAAGAGGAACAATATTGTCTTAACCACCATCGCAAATCGCCTGATTTGTGACGTATATGAGAAGTTTGTTAGCTGGTAGCAGGATATTTGGCTGTGACCAATGTTGTTTGGATTTGCTTTTCTTGAGCGCTAAAACTAACAAATTAAATGAAAATACTTAATGTGTACAGTATGTATGTGTTTATATACACTTTAGTACATAAGCTTTAAAATTGTTTCTGTCGTTTATTCTAACGCTAAATAGTTTACAGACTTTTCCCAAAGGATGTATCGCTTTTCACTTTCAGAAAGGTAGGTCTTCCCAGTGATTGCAGAGGATGAGCTAAATACTTTCTAGAGGAGTGGCATTTACTTCTTGGATGTGCAATCATTTTGTGTTTTTCTTCTGAAAGATATTGGTGATATTTAGATCTTTTTGGATGACCAGGACGCTAGCGGTACAACAAGAATATGTGATTTTAATAGGAGCAACGCTCTCTGCAGCCTTGTATGAAGTAGTGACATTTAACATGACACAAATTATGTTCTTTTTATAGACACCAACAAAACTTGCCGCTAAATATTGTAATAAAGAAACCTATGCTAATGATTGCTCAGCCTTTGGAAAAGACTGTACAACACTACTTTTATCTCGCTTAGATTTGTCCAAGTCATTAAGTTTTCATAAACTGTCGGGGTGCATCTTGTTGACATCTCTTTTTTTAGGAAAATACATTGAGTACTGAAGTTTGGCTAGTAAGACCTTATTTTAAAAGTGAAACAACTGTAAAAGGACTGTGTGCATGATTGTTGCAGGAACAACAAGAAGTACGTTGTCATTTATGCCCCTCTCGTCACCTACACCCTCCATCAGGCACACACACACGCTATTACTAGGCTCTTAGGAACTAGCGACGCTGCTGACGTTTCAGGTGCACGTGTTGTAGTAGTGTGTATCTGCCACGAAAGACAACTCTTAGTCTTTGAGATGCAATCCTATATAAACATTGTTAGTGGCTTGAAGCGAGGGTGTGGCCTTGGTTTTGCCCAAGACACTGAGAACGTGTTGAATTCGGACCGTGTTTTTATAAAGTAACCCATCAGCAAAGTATTGGACAGTAATTTATTTGGCACAGATGATCTTAGTTGTGTATTCTGTGCAATTTGAGAAAAACACGACACTATTCTCTCCCTGCACTACTTCAGTGGCTAACCCCAAATTGTTGCGGGGTTCTTACTGATCTCCCGTTGTAGGCAAGTGTTTCTGTGGATCGCGGTGTAACACCCCCAAGCAAAAGGATAAATGTATAGAGAATCGTTCTCTTGGTGTGGAATTTCACAAGCATCTATTTCAGCCTTTGCATCACTAACCAAAACTTCTCCTATATGTCTGAAATTTCCCAGTGGGAAAACGTTTTAACCATTCATTTAAAATTTAAACGTAACTGCTGGTTCAATATGCTGATAGTCTGAATATGCCTTAAAGTTTGGGTGCTTAAATATCCAATAAGATAGAACTTTATCGCCTTGCTGGTAATATTAGGGGGTAGTATGTATAATTTCCTGCTGAAGCGTTATGAGCAACAGGACTAATGCCTACATAAATGCAAATGCGTTTCACAGTTTTAGTCTCACACCTCACAATATCCCATTGTGGGAGAACCCGCATATTTTCATTCAGTTGGAAGGCAAAAAACCCACCGAACTGAAAGATTTCTTTTCACTTGCAGCATTTGGACATTGCTTGACAGTGTCACGTTCTTATGTCTCCATCACCCGCAGTAGTTAAGCGAATGGTAAAGATAAGGCTGACTGCAAGATTTTAAAGTCTAAGTTATGTGCAAAATGATGTTGGTTTCACACCTGGCTTCTGGTGATACAGTGAAAAAAAATGCCACAATTTAAGTTGTATAGGTTATATTACTAAGCATTCTAGTGACAAATACGTAAAGGCATGGTAGACAAGGAGAGGCAAATCCGACGCATTGTGAGGAACGTGGCAGTGCACGCAAGCTTTGAGTTCGTGCTTTGGTATTAACTTGCTTTTGTGTTTAGAGCGAGGTATGCAGCAGCTCCGCAGTTTTTCCAACTCTGCCTTGCTCCCAGTAAAACTCCTATTTAATGAAAGATATTGATTTCTTTTATATAACTTCTATGAAGAAGTCCCCATTTGACTAACAGATGACCAAGTGTATCTGTACTTGTATCTGACAAAACGAAACAGTTGGGGTTTTATTCATGAATTTACCTTTCTGGAAGTTGTCGCTTCTGGCATCAATGAAAAAGGGAGAAGGATGAGGGAGTGGGCAGCTTGAACTGTGACAAATAATGTGAATTATCATTCTTAGCTGCATGTCTGCAAAAAAGGAGGCTGGATCCTTGCTCACCAGGTAAACAAAATATATTTCAAGTGTTATATTTTTGAATCCATAATATTGTTTTCCCAATGTGAGATGAATTTCCTGGAAATAGTTACGGAAACAGGACCTGGCAGCGACCAGCTGATAGTCGTTTCTAAAATCGGGAAGTCTGAATGACTTCCAATTGTACTGTAGCCTTTATAACCTTTATTCAGAAAGTTACCATCCGGAAAAACAGCAGGTCTGGTTCATTAATAGCAACTCACTGTTCATCTCAGTGGAAGAAAATGGCAATGGAGATGTATATCGTAAAAAGCGACATCAGAAAACTAACTGGCCATGTGACACGTTACTAAGAGCCTGAACAGGTCAAATGGAAAGTTTGAAATTTGTCATTCTGTAATGCAGAACAAAAGGAGGACAAGAAACATGTTGAAGTGGAAGAAAGCGGAGGACAGAATGCACTGATAGGCAATTGGAAGAAAAGAAAATCATGATTTTATTGTGTTCTCAGGAACACGGGCTGGAATTACCTTAGATACCTGACCCTTTGATATACCGTGGTCCAAATTTTAGGTGTGGATACCTAAACCAGGCAGCATTTCCCCTAATCTGCTTCTGAAAGATTTACTCAGAATCTAACTGTACATTTTAGGTGTCTGACTTCCAGTTTGGGAATGTGTGTAGAGGAAGCGGGTCTCGCTAGCTTTCCTGCTGTAGCAGTAGTAACCCTTTGTAACCAAGGATGTTTACGTAGGCTTGTTTTCCATACCCACTCCTACTTTCTCACCTGTAATGAATATGCATATATATGTATATGTTCATGCATTTAAGTTAGATATCTGTTTCATTTTTCCAATATTTCCGTATTTCATTTAACTCATTTTTTTCCCTTTCTTTTCCTTTTTGATGTTAAATCATCTATTCTATTGCAGATGCTCTTCTCCATGTCTTGATCATGACAACAGCAGGTGAACTTCTGCATAATTTCTTTCTTTAATACATTGCACTTCTCACCCACCCTATTTATCCTCCTCTCTGACCTCACTTCAGGATGCTTTAGTGTTTTGATAGTGCACGTTAACCAAGAGAAAAAAAAAAATCTATTGCCCCTCGTTCTCTTCTTATACAGTAAAGCATCCACTATTCTCCCATCTGCTATGTCCTCTATAAGAAAAGAACACTGGACGTGTAATAAGTCCGCTGCGAAAAATCCTAACAAAACTCCTTATACATTCCTAGATTTAATTAACAATACATTTTCTCGGTTGGTGGCATGGTTTAATATTATTAAAAGGAAGCACATCCCCCTCAGAAATAACCCAACACAAACCACTTTAGATAGGTTTAGTTTCAACTGTTACATTACAAAGCCAGCCTTTTAGCTCCCTGGTCTATATCAAGAATATCACGGAGGCGTTCCCTATTTGCCAAATTGTGCCACCATATTGGAACCAGTAGAATAACAGCACAGACCCAGTATATTTAATTTTTCACGCCACGTGCGTGTTTTGTGTGACCTCAGTTAATCGATGGTTGAGTCACTGGCACATTGCATCCTGCTCAGAACACCTGGAGCGTACCTGCCCAAGGGAGATGGTCTTCACTTGGCAAACTGAGCGTTTACTGGCACAATACCTCTTCATCTCCTTCAACGTAACCGTTGAAGGGTGAAACTCTGCTTAAATCTTCAGCTGTGCAAAATGAGTCAATGGCTAAATAAAACCCCCCCACTACAAACCTGTATTTGTGGGTCACGTCACTCAATCTCTCCATAGCTGATTAATGCAGTGAAGAGAATGTTACCATGAGTTAATATGCCAGTGGTTTCCTATGTAGGATCATGTTTTTTGTCCTCCTGGAATGCGTATTTTGCCTCGTTTATGTGTGGCATAGCTGCAGCCCGATGGCGAGCACACGGAGGTAGTTGAATGACTTGCTGTTGACTTCAGCAAGAGCTGGATCGAGACCTTTTTTCTTAATTTCAGACTCTCTATCGGTTTTCCTTCTCCAGCTGAACACTTTACAATGGCTGAAGCACCCTGGTTATTTGTTTCCGCTTCTTCACACTGCGACTAACACTGAATGCTGCTATCTCCTTGTTTCCCAGTTTCTTTTAAAAACTAAGATAGTGTATGCAGAAAAGTTCTTAAATGTGGCTACCATGAATGTGCTCCAGTTAGAGCTTTTTATCGTTCCCTGCTACCCGATGAGAGCATGTGTGCCTGCCTGGCTAGTTTGAAAGAATAATCATACCCGAACTGACCGTATGAAAGTGGTGGTGTCTTGATTTTGCCTATTCTGGTTTTGTGTGTTCAAAGACCTGTTGCCTGTTCTAGAAAGACACGTCACGATGCCAGGTTTGCATGGCTCTCCAAATGATTCTGCAGAACGAGAAGTGCGTTTGAGTGCCAACACGCTTGCGTTCGCAGCCACCTGAAGCTGTGACTCTTCTGCAAAGCTATTCACATAACACTGATCCTTCACAAATCGCACATGAAGTGTCTTCTCTCGCCCACCAGTGTTGACACATGCATTTTTTTGTTTTATTTGTTCTTCCTGCTATTATCTCTCACATGAGCACATTATAGACTAAAACCAAGTTACCTCCTTATGAATAAAATGAGCAAAGGGAATAACTCAGGCTCAGATCTGAAATACAAATATTTCATGAAAATACACCACAACTTTTTGTCCTTGTAAGGTGGATAAATCCAATGCACATATATATATATATATAGTCAGTGTTGTGTTGAAGTGGAGCGATTAGAAAACCCATTGCTGTTTGCTCTGCTTTCTGTAGAAAGGCATGGAAACAGCCTGAAAGATTTAGGGGCCTTTTATCCTTTTATATATGTCCTCAACCAGAAGGATGCTGTAGCCAATGTTATTGGATATAGTTACTCTTTTATATGGCAAGGATGTAGTTTTTAATTGCTCAAAAATGAAAGAGAATGAAATGGACTCTCTAATCTATGAGTAAGTATTGCTGAATTACAGCAGAATGGATGATGCTTGATCTAACTGCTAACCATGTGCTTAACAGAAGTATGTATAGACTCCCCTGCATTCTATAACTTATTCCTAGAAAAAAATTGCTTTTCATCTTTATTTCTTCTTAAAAAAAAAAAGACCCCGATTTCCCCTTCATTCTCTTTACAAGAGAGAAGGCAATGATTTCCCCAAACCTAAATTGTTTCATTGATTTGGCTATGATATTGGACTACCACCTCGCTAAATCTCAGGAAAGCTCAGCATCGATCCAATTTGCGGGACTGCCAGGATCACGTGTTTGCATCACGCAGCATTTCTAACCAAACCTTGAAAACTGGCAGAAAATGAGACTTACTCAAAGGCTGTCTTAGTGCTGTGAAAGATCATCTCATTTTTGCCCTAGTCACCCTTGCCGTGCAAATTTTGACTTGGCTGCTTCAACCCATCACCTGCTTTGATTCGGAGTCATCACTTGATTGAAATTTAAGTTCTTGCCACGGGTTGCCAGCATAAGCTGAAGTCAGTGCTAAAGAAGGATGCTTCCCCTATATATCGTTATTATAGGAAGGACATTTAAAACGTTTTCTAAAATAGACTTTTGCTGGTGGGAAGTGCACAATATTTTGATGCATTGCTTGATCGATCAGTTCACTTGTTTTGGCCACCCTTGTTTCAAATGGCTTACAAGAATGTTTTCCTACTTATCAGCTGTCCAAAAGTTTTCCTTAATTTGTTTTCCCTCGCCTCAGTTTTACCTCATTTCTCCTAACCATAGTTAGTCCCTGCTAAGGTTTTCCTTCCCCTACTATGGCAACTTTAACCGCTTCTGAAAATTGTAACTGGTATATGTGGAGTTCCCGGAGTTATTTTGGCTTCTTTTAAATTTTCCTTAATTTTTAATATTATAGTAAATTATCATAGAATCATGTAAGGAACATTTATCAGCCTAACGTTTTTACGACGCCTCCTTTCTTCTCTTCCTCTAGTGATAACCTGTAAGAGCCTTCCGAGTCCCTTTAATCCCTTTTATTGACATTTTTTTCTTTCTTTTTTTTTTT
>JAKFQP010000921.1:22929-51039 GCA_023375905.1 Nycticorax nycticorax
GGGGGGTTGGGCTGGGTGACCTCTAGGGGTCCCTTCCAACCCAAACCATTCTATGATTCTATTCATATGCTAGTATGATGTATTATTTTCTTTTTGACCATGGGAGTTTCTAATGAGAAGGTCCCACTTCCCAGGGCGATGGCTTAATCTGCCAATTATTCCCACTAGTTTGTGTGTTCATTTGAGTACAGTCTCTTCCTAGCTCAGTCTTTTCACTCAACAACATCTGATAAAAGCAACATTAGGGAGAGGAAAAACAGTGTGTGTGTGCGTGGGCAACAAAATAATTAATTTGCATTTTACATTTCCTTTATATTAGTCATACGATTTTTTCACTTGCCTAAAGGCACATTTCAGAAAGCATGTTTTATGTCATGCTTCAGTTTTGTATGAATTATTTATGTATTGATATACACAGCCCTTCAAAAGGGCAAAGCTTTCCCAGTCCTGGAGCGGTAATGTCACCATCCACGTGCCCTAATATGTAGCAAATAGGCAGAAAAAGAGGCTGCTATGATTCAGAAAATGCTTTGTTATGAATTATTTGCTCGACTCTATTGCATATCCAAAATGATGTGAAATGTGCTGATTTTTAAAAAAAAAAAAAAAAAGAGAGATTAAAAGAAATTGGATTAAATAAGTGGATGGAAAAAAATGCATGTGGCAAAAGGTTGGGAAATGAACAGAGTGGTATGGTGAAAAAGGATGTATTTCTACGTTCTGGGTCGGCTCTACAAACCCTGCATCAGCGTACTGTCCTTTCCGACTTTTATCCCCTGGCTCTGCAGCTGAGGAATTTTCCCCTTCGGTTTCTTCCTTTTGCGCTATATTCACACTAATTCTCCAAAATTTGTTTTCTGGAAATTTCATAATAGGCAATAGCTGTCGGCGTGAACCGGCTCCTCCACATTTAGTAGGGTAGTTGGCACTAATATTCCTCTGCTGTCCTCATACTGTTCTATGTTTGCCCGAATTTGCTGTCCAGCCTTTGAAGGGTACCTGCAGTCTCTTAGGTGGTTTCAGGCTCATCCAGAAGTCACAGAACCCTTCAGGAATCTCCCATTTCATCCAGGGGTCTGTTTCAGTGATACGGCACAAATCCGTTTTTTGATGTATATAGTGATGAACGCTCCTGTTTGCCAGATTGCGTCTGGTTATTTAGTAAATACTTTAGATCTTTATGGTAGAAACAGCTGGTTTTACAGTGAATAACAACAGTGTCCTCCTGTTTCTATCCTAACCGTCGTTACCTTTGTGTCCACCTTCCAATGATACCTGTCTTTGCCTGGTTTTCCACTCTTTGGAGCGCTAGTTGGTTTTGGTGATAGATGGCTGATAGACCTTGTGGCAGATTCACTGACAGACCTTGCTCTGACCCACCAGGCACGTACAGTAAACTTAAACTGAACCAAAGGGTTGCAACTTCAAGGCCTGAACACACACAGCTTTCCCGTTGCACCTCGAGGGCTTACTTGGAGACAAGTGCCACACTCCGTTTTTAATTGATCCACGTTAGATCCCAAATTTTGTAGGTGTGGGAACACCTGGGGGCGTGAGGTGAGATGCCGCTTTCTTACAGGTGGTCAAGATCAAAGACTACGCCTGCTTCTTCAGCTTTGAGATTGGTTCTGCACCACAGCGTAGTTACCTCAACTGCGTAACGTGTGCTTTATGAGAAGGCACCGTTGTTTCAGCGCTCCGCTTATCTTTTAGTTGGTCTGAAAGGAATTACTGTACGGAGAAAGAGCACCGTATTCAAAGCAACAGAACCCATTACTGTGGTCAGAAGGGAGATTATTTGATTTGGACCCTTACCTTTTCTGCATATGTTTTCTTCTAGCAGTTAACAGTGGTTTTGGCATGGCTGAGACACGTGGGTAGATAAGCTAAGGCGGACATAAGACAGACAGATGACCTAGCACTAATATTGCAGTGATGGACAGCGAAAGAAGGTGATGCTGTTGTTAAAGTATACAATCTTGAGTATTACGTCAGTAATGAAAATAATTGAATCCTAAAAATTGTATTCACGACAGCTTACACAATGAAAGAGGTGAATGCTAATTTAATTCCGTAAGTGCACTCATTAGCTTGTGGTAATTGTGGGGGTAGTATCTCTGTTGCTCATAGTATTAGCATCAAAATGTGAAACTCTTCTTCCAGCGCTCAGTGTTGTTAACGCATCCATTATAATAGAGACTTGGACCGATTCTCCAAAACACAATTCAGAACCACTTTGCTAACACTACTTCATACGGTTAAAGGAAAATTGCAATGCAAGCCATAGAGCGTTAGCGCAACAATTGAGCATTTAGCGTCTCATAAGCTCTTCTTTCATCTGTGCTTTAAAATGTGTAAAGTATGTATTTTATGGAGGAAGCTCCCATTTTTTTTGAAATTAATCCCCAGAGAATCAAAGCTGTAAAATGTTTTCATTTTCTTTTTTTCCCCCTTGTTAAAACCACAGAAACACCAACCTCTAAGGAATGAGCTAATGGTTGTACTACCCAGACTTTTACACTAAACAAAACCTAGAGGTATATGAATGGCAGTAGAATAGGAGACTGCATGTGTGAGAAAGACTGGCATCCGTGGTGCATGGTGTGCTTCTGACTGGCGCTTGTGGCTCCTTCCCATCATCCATTTTTCTGACTTGCACGGTGTGTTGGGTGTTGTGTCTTTTGCAGCATGTGGAATTCCTTGTAGCTGTGTGGACAATGAATGGATGCAATGTTTGTTGCACAGAACGGTCAAGGGGACAGCGGAAAAAAATACCTGTAGTCGTTACTCACGTTATAAGGGCTTTTCTCTATTGCAGGTCCTTCGGTAGCATTTCTGCGAATCCCCACGTGACGATTCTATTTTAGTGGCTAGAAGTAGGCCTGATACCGTTCTGTCTCATCTACTCTTATTTGCACTTCCAGCAACCCGACATTCCCATCCCACATCAGGCATGATCCTAAGTCATAAACCAGTAAAAAAAATAAAAATAAATTGAAGTTGTTCTACACCTTTCCCAAGAATGTCCCCAATCTTTGTAAAAAACCTGTCAAAATCTGCCTGTTGGTTCTATATGGAACTATAAAAAGTTCAGTATAAAAAAATTCCATGAAATGTTTTTCTCCCTTTTAAAGAAAAATAAATAAGAGAATTTAGCACGTGCTAGCAGAGGGCTCCCTGTAGATGGCTTTCTGCATCTGTAAGTTTTCCACTGGGATGTTGTATTGCTGTGCAAAGCAACACAGAAAGCCCAAAATCCACAAATAAACCTCTTCTACAGTGACTGTAGCTATCGTCATCTCACCAAAATCCAAAATTTGTCTTCAAACAATAAGGGCATGTTGGGGTTTTTATAGAAATAGGTGCTGGCTCCACTGATATATTATGAATTGTACCCACGCAGTCCAGAACGAAATTTGATTATTTTTTTTTTAAAATCCAAACCCATTTTTTGTTAGCAATTATAGCTTATCAAATAGCTGGAAAATGATAGAGATAACTGAAAAACCAAAAACCACAACAACCCCTCCGATCAGAATTGGCTTTATATTCTTGAGCCATAAATAATTTCCTTCAGTAAGATGTGTTTGCTGGGAAAGTATTTAAAGACGGCCAACGTCTACGATATAGATGCTTGCAGGTCCAGGGTAGTGGTATTTGCACTTGACTTGGTCTCTAATAGGTACAGACACATTTCTCAGTGCCTGCTGGTATTTTTACCAACAGCAGCACTGCAAAATAAGACTTTCTGTGAAGGACTCCTAGATAGCACTTGTCAGTTTAATTAGTAAACGATCTTAGCACGATTTGGCGCTTCACATGGGAGAAAGGCTTTTTCTAATTGTCCATCTTGAGAAAGAGCTATGTTTACTACCTGTGTAGTTTGACCAAAGGAATTTTGCTCTGTTCTGTAACTGATTTTTATTTTCCCCTGATTTTTCAGCTTCCTAGTTAGTTTTATGGTGGATGCTCGTGGGGGTGCCATGAGAGGTTGCAGACATAACGGACTACGAATCATTATTCCTCCGCGGAAATGCACGGCTCCGACACGGGTGACTTGCCGCTTGGTGAAACGCCACAGACTGGCCACCATGCCTCCCATGGTGGAAGGCGAGGGTCTGGCCAGCCGCCTGATTGAAGTTGGACCTTCTGGTGCTCAGTTTCTTGGGTAAGGGGTGCCGTATGGCCTAAAGGAAAGCGTTCAGGCTATTTTCATCTGTTTGCGAGTTGCACTGAAATGGTTCCTTTTTCAAGACTTGAGCCGAAAAAGATGTTTGTAACGTATGGTACCAGACCGGTCGCGTGAAATACAAAGCAGTTGATAGTTAACAGTTCACAGAGCTTTTACGCCTTTTCCTTTGAAGATGGGTATTTTAACCACTCGCTCTAAGGTTAATGTGCTTCCTTGGATATAATTATTACTCAGTGTTGTGATATTATAGTGGGAAGAGCCCCCTTTGCAGCCAGAAAAGGCAGCTCATACTCTTATTTCAATAATCCAAATCGAAGGCACGAATAGCACAGCACTGATCTAAAGCCCAAATGTAAAGCCTGCTACGTGTACAACACAAGTTACAGCTGCTTATTTGAGAGACTTGTGTTGTGTTATCAGTAATTTGGAGTATCGGGGAAGCACAGTGCCTTTGATTTTTCTGGGGTTGAAATTGCTAAGTTAAGCAATAGGACAACCCTGGAATTTTTTGGCCATTTCTTTTGTCCTATGCTGCAAAACCCGTAGAAAGATCAGATTTGTGTCTGCTGCTGCGCTTGTTTTAGCAGTCTTCAGCTGAAAGCAGCAGTTATCCACACTTTTTTTTTATGTTATTATTTGTTTTACCAAGTGTTCTCCCTATCGACTGTGGCATCCAAAAGTGGATGATCGAAGGAACCCCTTCTATGACAATGAGCAGCTTCATTCAGAAATTGTAAAAAAGAGTGACTCTGTAAACAGCAATAGTTTAAATCCATTTCCAAACAAATCAGTTGCTTTAAAATCTTATTATAACAAGCAGTCATCAAAGCCACTATCTTCGTTCGTGCTTTTTCTAAAAGACTGAGCTTAGCGAGAAGAAAATAAATAAATAAATAAATAGACTGGTAGTTTTTAACTGCCCGCTGCTTTTATACAGAGTGTGAAAGGAGACACGGTTTGGCTACTTCAGCGCTGCTCTGACCTGGTTAAAAAAAGCAAGAGCAGTTCGGGAAAGGCTGCGAACGCGCTGCTAAGAGCAAGCCAACCGTTCCTTTCGACAGAGAGGATACATCTCGGTGTCACGAGTAGCAGGGCAAGCCAACAAGCTGGCTCATCAGTCAGACGCGTTGCACCGCTCGTTCTTTTCCCATCGTGGTTACTTTTAAAGAGAAGCGGAAAGAAATCTGAAGAGCAGAAGAAATATTGTGCTGTCACATTCAGTCTTTCCATTATCTTTGTCACATGCCGATTGACCTTAAGTATGTCTCCCATTTTCTTTTTAAAGGTTTCTCTAATGAGAACGTCTCACCTGACAGACCAGGATATAGCACAGTTTTATTCGTTCTCTTTGTGCCCGCCCTTCAAGCGTTTTTCTAGGTGTTGTACTGGCAGTGAAATCCAAAAATGACTGTACTGTTTGCGGAGATGCAGCCTAAGGTCCAAATCCTGTTCCCGTTGCGTTCGCTGCCAAAACTCCCCTTGTCTTCCCATAAGCAAGAAAAGATCCTAAATTAAGGAAACTTAACTTTGCTGATTCTGATCCCCAAATTGTCATCGCTAGGACGGAACCTTATTCAGTGTACAGCCTAATTCCACTCTGCGGACCAGACAGTGGCGCTGGCGTTCTGGCACAAAAAATACATAAAGTTTATTTATGTTCTTTCTTTCACTGCTGCTTTGGATGTACTCAGTAAACTTCATCTGCCTACGGCTCCTCCCCCACTTAATGAGGGAGAAAGCTTGGTCAGCCGAATCCTTCAGCTGGGGCCTCCTGGGACCAAATTCCTTGGGTAGGAGAGACTTGAAACAAATTGATGGATGCTGACCTCCCCATTCTTCTCCTCCTTCTGCAATATGATTTTTTTATGTCATTATGCCCATGATATTGTCCCTTTCTATCATTTGAAATTTTGTATACCTAACCCTTAGTGGACCATTTTCCAACCCTTGTGGTATGTGGTTTTGTTTTGGTGGTATGTTTGTATCTTTTTCTTAAAGTACTGTGGCCTTCATTTTTGTTTTGGCATGAAATCTTCCTAGTTATGTGCTTGGTGTCTGTAGCAAAGCAACCTGGAGTGGGATCAAAAAAAAGGAATCTACTGTAAATTTTGAGATGTTTTTTGTATCAAGGACTGATTAAGCAATAAGGTACATGTTGGATACCACCAGTATAATAGAACACGTGACATTTACTATGTACATGATAACCTGTGTGAGTCCTCTAATTAGAGAAGTGTATACACAAATCTCTTTGTATTTTCTCTCTTATTTCTAAGAGTATGTATGTTTATGTATATATAATTACAGCTATATTATATGTACACATGTGTTGTATATGTGTGTGTGTGTATATACGGATGCATACACTGACACAGATCTTGACATCTGTTTGTAAGGCAAGAAGGCAAATTCTTATCTCCTATACTGAAATAGAAACCCAGACGACCTCCTCAGACCTCCTTTCTCTCTCCCAGAGTGCAAATCAGAAATAAATTCATTGGAATGTATAGAAATACAAGGAAGTAAAATTGGCAGAGGACACCGATTGCAATGAAATTATTCTGATTTGCACTGGTATAAGTGAGATCAGAATTTGTCCCACTCTCCATATACGTTACAGTAGATTCTCTTTGAAATGAAGTTGCACAGGTTAACCCAGACAGTAGTGACAACTAAAATGAGCATGATTTTTGCAAACCACCTACCAAATTTCTAGCTAAGCACTATCAGCTCACCCAATATCTTTCACACTGTGGAAAGAGGTGAATGCACTTTTTAATCTGTCCTTCGGCATTTACTGGGCCCCTGTAAAACTCTTAATATGTGTTAGTGACCTACTAGTTTAGGATTATGCCAAAGTATTCCAGCAAAATAGGTAGAATTCCAGGTCACTTTGTAGCAGACGGAATAGAGTTGCTGTTAATCCTGTTTCTTCCTCTCTCCCGTGTGCATTTAATGCGCTCTGTTGCTGTGCCAGGCCTGTGATTGTGGAGATTCCCCATTTTGCTGCTCTGCGTGGGAAAGAGAGGGAGCTGGTGATCCTGCGCAGTGAAAACGGGGACAGCTGGAAGGAGCATTTCTGTGAATACACTGAGGATGAACTGAATGAAATCTTGAATGGGATGGATGAAGGTATCCAGGGCGACCTTTTTTGGTTTTTTTCCTGTTCCTGTGCCTGGGGGTAATAGCTTTTTTTACCGTTTCTTCTGTTCAGCACCTCACGTTTGGGTCCGCCCTAGAATTTCTGACACTACATTCTCCAAGCACTTCATTTCAGTCACACTGGAGCGTAATCATGTTCTCAGTACAGGGGCCAGCAGAAGCCCAAGTGTACTTGTGCTTCATTCCCTTGCACAGGCTGCTGAAGTAGTGGGACAAAACAAAATCTACCATCACAAAGTTGAGAATAGATGCTAGACTTCTGTTTTCTGCTGCTCCTTTTCATAGTGGTAAACGAAAAGCTTCCATAGCAAACATCTTTCCAAAACAAGGCAATTATCATACTCATCCTTTCCAAGCAGCTCCATGCGTGGGAGGAAATGTCAGTCATGGGTGCTCTTGCTTTCTGAGAGAACAGAATGGCCTTGGGCTGTCTAGGATGTGCGGAATTTGTTATTAATTTTGATGGCTTTTTAAAACAAAAAAATCAGAAAACAAAAAACCAAAAGTAAATGAGCCAACTCACATACTTAGAGCTGAACTCCTACTTTGATGCTTTTTCGATTGGGAGTTGAGTTTCCTTGACATTACTCCAGGCCATAGCGTAAGGGCGTGAAGTAGAAAGGGGCTTGGAGCAATCCCTTTGCTTGTTTTCCTGTGCTGATTTTGGGGATGCTGTCAACATGTTCTGAGTTTGCTGACCTCAGCTCCCTTCAGTTAGTTGTTCTGTCTGTCGGTTCCTTGCTTGATTTCTCCGTTTTAGCAGAACTTAAAGTACTGGGGTATGTTTCCTTTTCCCCTTTGATTTCTGGACAAAATACTTTTCTAAGTCACAGTTAAACTGTGAAAAGCTTGAAAACCCATTTTGAAATTCGCGGTATTGTTTCTACGAAATTCTTGTCTTCTGACCATCTTCTCNACATCTCGGTGTCACGAGTAGCAGGGCAAGCCAACAAGCTGGCTCATCAGTCAGACGCGTTGCACCGCTCGTTCTTTTCCCATCGTGGTTACTTTTAAAGAGAAGCGGAAAGAAATCTGAAGAGCAGAAGAAATATTGTGCTGTCACATTCAGTCTTTCCATTATCTTTGTCACATGCCGATTGACCTTAAGTATGTCTCCCATTTTCTTTTTAAAGGTTTCTCTATCTAATGAGAACGTCTCACCTGACAGACCAGGATATAGCACAGTTTTATTCGTTCTCTTTGTGCCCGCCCTTCAAGCGTTTTTCTAGGTGTTGTACTGGCAGTGAAATCCAAAAATGACTGTACTGTTTGCGGAGATGCAGCCTAAGGTCCAAATCCTGTTCCCGTTGCGTTCGCTGCCAAAACTCCCCTTGTCTTCCCATAAGCAAGAAAAGATCCTAAATTAAGGAAACTTAACTTTGCTGATTCTGATCCCCAAATTGTCATCGCTAGGACGGAACCTTATTCAGTGTACAGCCTAATTCCACTCTGCGGACCAGACAGTGGCGCTGGCGTTCTGGCACAAAAAATACATAAAGTTTATTTATGTTCTTTCTTTCACTGCTGCTTTGGATGTACTCAGTAAACTTCATCTGCCTACGGCTCCTCCCCCACTTAATGAGGGAGAAAGCTTGGTCAGCCGAATCCTTCAGCTGGGGCCTCCTGGGACCAAATTCCTTGGGTAGGAGAGACTTGAAACAAATTGATGGATGCTGACCTCCCCATTCTTCTCCTCCTTCTGCAATATGATTTTTTTATGTCATTATGCCCATGATATTGTCCCTTTCTATCATTTGAAATTTTGTATACCTAACCCTTAGTGGACCATTTTCCAACCCTTGTGGTATGTGGTTTTGTTTTGGTGGTATGTTTGTATCTTTTTCTTAAAGTACTGTGGCCTTCATTTTTGTTTTGGCATGAAATCTTCCTAGTTATGTGCTTGGTGTCTGTAGCAAAGCAACCTGGAGTGGGATCAAAAAAAAGGAATCTACTGTAAATTTTGAGATGTTTTTTGTATCAAGGACTGATTAAGCAATAAGGTACATGTTGGATACCACCAGTATAATAGAACACGTGACATTTACTATGTACATGATAACCTGTGTGAGTCCTCTAATTAGAGAAGTGTATACACAAATCTCTCTGTATTTTCTCTCTTATTTCTAAGAGTATGTATGTTTATGTATATATAATTACAGCTATATTATATGTACACATGTGTTGTATATGTGTGTGTGTGTATATACGGATGCATACACTGACACAGATCTTGACATCTGTTTGTAAGGCAAGAAGGCAAATTCTTATCTCCTATACTGAAATAGAAACCCAGACGACCTCCTCAGACCTCCTTTCTCTCTCCCAGAGTGCAAATCAGAAATAAATTCATTGGAATGTATAGAAATACAAGGAAGTAAAATTGGCAGAGGACACCGATTGCAATGAAATTATTCTGATTTGCACTGGTATAAGTGAGATCAGAATTTGTCCCACTCTCCATATACGTTACAGTAGATTCTCTTTGAAATGAAGTTGCACAGGTTAACCCAGACAGTAGTGACAACTAAAATGAGCATGATTTTTGCAAAACACCTACCAAATTTCTAGCTAAGCACTATCAGCTCACCCAATATCTTTCACACTGTGGAAAGAGGTGAATGCACTTTTTAATCTGTCCTTCGGCATTTACTGGGCCCCTGTAAAACTCTTAATATGTGTTAGTGACCTACTAGTTTAGGATTATGCCAAAGTATTCCAGCAAAATAGGTAGAATTCCAGGTCACTTTGTAGCAGACGGAATAGAGTTGCTGTTAATCCTGTTTCTTCCTCTCTCCCGTGTGCATTTAATGCGCTCTGTTGCTGTGCCAGGCCTGTGATTGTGGAGATTCCCCATTTTGCTGCTCTGCGTGGGAAAGAGAGGGAGCTGGTGATCCTGCGCAGTGAAAACGGGGACAGCTGGAAGGAGCATTTCTGTGAATACACTGAGGATGAACTGAATGAAATCTTGAATGGGATGGATGAAGGTATCCAGGGCGACCTTTTTTGGTTTTTTTCCTGTTCCTGTGCCTGGGGGTAATAGCTTTTTTTACCGTTTCTTCTGTTCAGCACCTCACGTTTGGGTCCGCCCTAGAATTTCTGACACTACATTCTCCAAACACTTCATTTCAGTCACACTGGAGCGTAATCATGTTCTCAGTACAGGGGCCAGCAGAAGCCCAAGTGTACTTGTGCTTCATTCCCTTGCACAGGCTGCTGAAGTAGTGGGACAAAACAAAATCTACCATCACAAAGTTGAGAATAGATGCTAGACTTCTGTTTTCTGCTGCTCCTTTTCATAGTGGTAAACGAAAAGCTTCCATAGCAAACATCTTTCCAAAACAAGGCAATTATCATACTCATCCTTTCCAAGCAGCTCCATGCGTGGGAGGAAATGTCAGTCATGGGTGCTCTTGCTTTCTGAGAGAACAGAATGGCCTTGGGCTGTCTAGGATGTGCAGAATTTGTTATTAATTTTGATGGCTTTTTAAAACAAAAAGATCAGAAAACAAAAAACCAAAAGTAAATGAGCCAACTCACATACTTAGAGCTGAACTCCTACTTTGATGCTTTTTCGATTGGGAGTTGAGTTTCCTTGACATTACTCCAGGCCATAGCGTAGGGGCGTGAAGTAGAAAGGGGCTTGGAGCAATCCCTTTGCTTGTTTTCCTGTGCTGATTTTGGGGATGCTGTCAACATGTTCTGAGTTTGCTGACCTCAACTCCCTTCAGTTAGTTGTTCTGTCTGTCGGTTCCTTGCTTGATTTCTCCGTTTTAGCAGAACTTAAAGTACTGGGGTATGTTTCCTTTTCCCCTTTGATTTCTGGACAAAATACTTTTCTAAGTCACAGTTAAACTGTGAAAAGCTTGAAAACCCATTTTGAAATTCGCGGTATTGTTTCTACAAAATTCTTGTCTTCTGACCATCTTCTCTTTTGCCCTCAGTCCTTGACACTCCGGAGGAGCTTGAGAAGAAACGCATCTGCCGCATCATCACCCGAGATTTCCCGCAGTACTTTGCGGTGGTATCCCGGATCAAACAGGACAGCAACCTGATCGGCCCCGAGGGAGGTGTGCTGAGCAGCACCGTCGTACCACAAGTGCAGGCAGTCTTCCCCGAAGGGGCTCTAACCAAACGAATTCGCGTTGGCCTCCAGGTAAACGTGTCAAATCACTTTCTCGGAATGGAGAACCAGCATATTCAGCTTACCGTGTTGCATGTTGTTATCTAGAATGCTTCTAGTATAAATAATTAAAAAAAAATAAAGATCCATGCAATAGTCAAAGCCGGTTGTAAAGCTTTGGGTATTCCGGTTAATTCAGATTCTTGTCTGTTAACTGTCTATACGATCTTGGGAAAAGCACCTAATTCTGGGGATGATGATGATATTAATGTAGGTCATAGAACAATTTCTTAAATGCTTCTTATGAAAGGCGTCAGAGAAGTACAAAATAAAGGGTGATGAGGGAATAATTTGCTACTGGTTAAGTGAATTAAATTAACGCTGTAAAGGGTCTGACAAGCACCAAGAAGGGCGATAGGAAGAGGAGGAAGGCGTGGGAAAGTTGAAAAAGGGAGGTCTCCCCTTCTCACTGGCAGTCAGTTCTTCCATCTGCAGATTTTCATGGGAAATTGTGCCATTTACTGTAAAAACTTAAGGGTTTCGTGGCAATATACAGACCCAGTTCTTTACATACTCGTTAAACTGTTTTGAAGTAACTATTCTGTTACTGTCTTTTGCATTGGAAAGGCTCAACCTATGCATACTGAACTTATAAAGAAGATTTTAGGCAACAAGGCTACCTTCAGTCCTATAGTCACACTGGAGCCCAGGAGAAGAAAGTTCCATAAACCCATCACAATGACGATTCCTGTCCCCAAGGCCTCCAGTGATGGGATCATGAACGGTTACGGAGGCGACACACCCACTTTAAGGTTACTATGCAGCATAACAGGTAGGATGCAAATACTAGAGCTTCTTATGTCCTTCTTGAAATTGTCGGTCATCGCGGGCTGGGTGTGTTAAACTGATTATTCACATGGAAAGCATGGTGAAAACCTGACTGGGATGAGAGACTGTGAAAATAAACTACCTCCCAAACGATTACTTTATAGCAAAATTACATTTGGTGTTTGGACTAACAAGAGGCGTGTCATATAATCATAGACTTTGGGGGTTGGGTTTTTTTGCATTTTCCTTAGGGTTTGTTTCTTGAGAACCAACGGAGCTCTGCCTAGCAGAGTAAGCGTAGTACAGACATAGCGTTGCGGTATGCTCCAGAGGAAAATACTGGAGCTAAACACTTCATACTTGCTATGACTCCAAAGTGATTAGCGTCTCATTCCGTCACAGTTAAGAGGCAGAAATGAGCTGCATGCTTTTATTCTGTTTAGAAGTTAGCATCTTCCTTAATTTTCAAACTGATTTCAAATAACCAACCCAACGTAAGATGCATGACGCACTGAGATGTGCCAGTGAGTCATTCCGGAGAACGGGTGCTTTTACATTTTCTTGATACAAAGATGTTAGGTAGCTGCTGAAATACCAGAAACAACATCTGGTCAACAAAGAAGTGTTTGCATTTCCAAGAGAGTGAAACAGTGTTTATTTAAATAGAGAATAATGGTCTGTTTATAGTGGAGGAAGTGTCTTGGAGGGACAGTAAATCTGCAAGGATCCTCTAGAAAACTTCAAAAGGGAAACTGGTTCCAAGAATGCTTCACCAAAAAGAGAAAGGAGGAATTTCCTGAAAACTGGTATTCCTTCACAGACACAGCTTGGTTTGAAGTTTGCATAAAGACTGTGCTGTGTGATCAAATGCTACTCTAACGAGTCCGCGCTATGCGGGAGGAGGGACAGACGCATGTTCTGACTTAGCCCTGGTTCTGCGTAGTTTTTCCTTTAGTTCTTCATATGTGTTTTGTAGATATTCCTAACTGCTATTAGAAATAAACACTTCTATTTCTGTTCTCTGTAAGCTCAGTGTGATTTTAAGGTAACTGGAAACCAACTGGACATTCCTCACCAAGAGGTGAGGCAGGGACGTAGATTGAAGAACTTGCAAACGCAGCTGCAGGGTGACAGATTGTGCCCACGATTTCAGCTGCATGGCCCGGATAGGAAGCTGGCAACGTCCCTGACAAAGAGGGCTGAAACACTTAACAGGCTGATAGGAATCCAGAAGGCTGATAGGAATCCAGAAGGCATGAGCTGGAGGTGCACATTTCAGCTGTCAGACACAGATTGTTTCATAGGTTTTCATAGCGACATGCAAAAGAAATCTCTTATGTTATGTACATACTGGACCTGAGGCTTCAAATTGTTTGTAAAAGAAGTAGATGATAGAAATCATAAATTGTAGTTGTGGCTATTAGTAACATTATTATTGTTTCCCAAGTGTAACAAAATGGGTTTTACTGCACTATATCTGGGCCAGTTTTGCTCTGCATGTGTGAATAGTCTAGAAGGAACAAAAGTAGTCGCTAATAAATTACATCTCTCCCCCCAGAATTCTAGCCTCTGTTAACATTTCTGGAGCTGTGCTACAGGACTCATCGTTTGAAAATCATTTGGGCACTTGGTTTTCTCAGGGGAAACCCATAAAATCCTACCAGCGTTAGTGGAATAACGTGAACCCGAGGAGAAAGCATGTCTCAGATTATTACTGGTTTCATAGGGATTAAAAACTCAGAATGTAAAATACTTCTTAGAAGCAAGAAAGTTGCAGACTTGGTTGGTTTTAATTATTTTTTTTTTAATCTCTCTCATTTCAGGAGGAACCACCCCTGCCCAGTGGGAAGACATCACTGGAACAACGCCACTGACGTTTGTTAACGAATGTGTTTCCTTCACAACAAACGTGTCTGCCAGGTACCTATACAACACATCACGAGTTTTACAGTGTCGCTTCCAAGGGCGTGTCTTTTGTTCAAGAAATAGTTCCTTTAAACTGTTTAGGTTTAGAGCATAGAAGGAACATAGATAGTCTGTGCTGTGAACCAGTTGGCGAGGTATTTTGGAAGCCCTGAGCCTCCTAGCCCAGACAGATGATGTACGAGAGCTGTACGCTCTCCATTCCTTACCGGCTGTGGAAGGAAATTGATATTCTTGTCATTTTTATCTCAGCCATCAGTCCTTTGCAGTCAGCACCTGCTATGGTCCCTGAAATGAATGAACGACATCCTCATTTTTCTGAAATAGTCATCTGGAGGGACAGTTCAGTTTTCAGGTAGTTAGAAAAAAACTGGTTTCATTTTGAATAGCCCTTCTCTCCCAGCTGCAGAAATATGCAAATTTCCATGGAAACAGAAATCCCTTATTTGGCTAGCTCATTATACATCTTAGAAAAGATGTTACTTCCAGAATATCCAACAAATGAGAAATCAAGCAGAAAAGCCTGTAGGTGTACCAAGCTGTGATCTGGAAGAATCTCTTCCAACCATCTGTTCTTGTGATGAGATTCGACTGCGGCCTTTCTGAAAACAGAATTTCATATTTAAAAAAAAAATAAATCTGTATTTGTATGTATATGTATGTTTTAGTTTGTATACTGTCCATGATTTATATCACAGAAATGGTAAAAAAATCTCCTCCTTTGTAACAGGAGATGCAATCCATGACCTGGAAAATATTAAATTTAGGGTGTGTAGTCTAGCAAACAGTTACAAAAATCTTGGATAACTTGCCCATGAAAATCAATGAATTTCCTTCAGTGCAAGCATTCAGCGTCCAGAGCAGTTACTACTATTAGATTAGGTTTGCTATTTAAGGAAATAATGTGTTCAATGTTAAAATGAGTTCAGCCCTTGCAGTCCAAGCTACAGTATAACTTGAACATTGGGCAAAATAAAGTATTTTTCTATGCTTTCTCAGTTCAGAAATGGTTTTCTTCCCATGAAGTTGGGTGCTTTGCTTACGTACATTTCTTTTCAGTCCAACTAAACATTTTCCTTTAACAGCAGTGACCACAAGAGGGAGATCTTGCAGTGTGGCTTAGCTCTCATCTGCCACCTACGGTGTTCTGCTTAAAGGGATAAATCAAAGATCAAGTTAAGAACCAAATGTGGAGACTAGATGCAAAGTTTGAGAGGTCAAAGTCCCTCAAATTGTCAGGTCCCCGGCAGGGCTACACATGAAATACAGCCAGAACGAGGGTGATGGTTGTGGAGCTACAATCCCTATTAGTAGTGGATGTTTCCTAATCCCGATGATGACGTTCAAATGGATTACTTTTTGCTGATGTTCACTCATGTAGGCAGGGTCCCATGCAGAGAGGTTTTAATGGGTTCTACCTCCTCTTTTTAATGAATGTTCAACAGACTACGTTAACCCAAACATGATTTTAAATGCTGTTAAAGTTAGAAAATGGGGTTTTTCATGTATTTACAGTCAGAAAATGAATTACCTTTTCTGCTGAAGGAGAAGCTCGCTTGAATTTCTTCACTTGTAGCCTGGTCTAAAAGTGCCTCTACCGTTGTGCCCTGCTGAGAATCAGCTGATTCCTGGCTGTTTGCTCTTCCCAGTAACTTGTTTACTTCTACTTAAGTCATTAATGATGGAGAACAATTTTCCCATTCATAAGGCTAATTCGAATGAGCTTGGGTAAGAGATACATTTGTCGAAAAGACACGTGAATTAAACTGCGGAGTTCGAGGCATAGCTGTTTTCCATTTCCCGAGCTGCAGTTTTTTAAAAAATGTAGTGTCTGTTTGAGCTTTTTAGCCTCTGGTGTATGACAGCAAATCGTTTGAGCATATGGTGATTTCTCAGAGGATATAGCCTCTCCAGTTTGAGTCCAGCATAGCATAATTCTCCCACGCATGGAAAGGAAAGTATCAGCATGCAGAGCATTTATGTACCAAACATGCTTTCTCTCTTTCAAATGTCATCCGCCTGTTTTTTAACCATTGTATTTGGTAAATTGTTCTAAAGATAAGCACGGCATGAAATTCGCTATTATTCAACTGCAGATGAGTAAGACCAGAGAAATCACACTTGAAAGGTGTGCTTTGTGGGTTCTAATGCCACGTAATCTACAGTAAGTAATAAGCCCCCCGTAGATTATATCACCTTTTGAGGTGGCTTTGACCTCTCATGACTTCTGTCTCCATCCTACGGGTGTCAAACTCAAGCATGCTTTCCACCCACCCAGTGAATTTTATTTTAAAGAAATGTCATCAGCTCCGCAAAGAAACTACATGAAGTGCTATCTGAGAAAGAAGGCAATGCGTGTTACTCCTTGTGAAACGCTTGGTGTGTTTCTGCGGTTATGTTTTGGGAGTAGAAGTAAAATTAATTGTAAATGAAAGTTGTTATCTGTGCAAAATAACAATTCGGTTGTCTTGACAAAGGTGTAAGGAAATTCTGTACGTTTTTATTCCTGGGCAATGTTGTCCTGGCCTGAGTGGCCCAACGAAAGGGTAAAGAACCTGTAGTTTTCCTTAAAGAGGAAGGGCATTCTGGAAGCTGAAGTTCTAGACCTGAGTTGCAACATCCATGTCTTGAGTAACCTTAGTACGTTTGGTAAGTTTTGAGGTGGTTTCTACCCATTCACGTGCACTAGCAATGCTTCGTAAGAGGCAGATGTTCATTTATAATAATTATGTTAATGAAATCAGACAACTTAGGGCCTTACCCTGTAATCTTAAAGTCTTTCTCTGTCATGGTGGTACCTGAATGAGATAGCGGTGGCAGCTCCTGGCTTCACACCGTGCAGAGGAAGAAATTTATTCCAGTAGTATTTGCCTGTTGCTTTGAACGTGTTTGTGCTTGACTCATGGTACGTGTGTCACAGGCTGGGAACCACTGGTGGAGCAGAGTTGGCGTGTAAGTTAGAAAGATGCTGTCAGTTAGAAACCACGCCAAAAAGTGAGTCAGTGGTGATAGCAGCCTCGGTGAGGCAAGGGTAGTAGGAGTCAGATGTGGACACATCTGCTTTCAGGGTCTTCAGAATATAATGTGGCTCTGACACAGAAATACATACAGCAATGGTCTCCAATGCGCTTAACAAAACTTAGCACAAAATCAAGGTTTGAAGTCCCTGACTAAATTCACATAGGAATAATTTCTGATTTTGCATGCAGTGTTGCACAGTGGACAACATCATTTATATCCGCCTAAAGACCCTCGTTTTTTGATATTGCATGTAAAGCAGGCACTGCTAACCTTTAAGCTGGATGGTAGAAGAAAAACAAGCGTTTGGGGCAAGGCAGCTTTTATATTTCACCTGTTAGAGATGGAGGGCCAAGGACAGCCTGAAGGATTAGCAACGCAGGCCAAAAGCCCTTTCCGTCCTCTGTTCCTCATCAATAAAATTCAGGAAAGTTTCACGGCATCCCTGTCTCAGCAGAAGTTTGTACGCAGTTCACTAACCGCACCCGTGGTGTCCAGCCATGTCCAGCACTTAAAAGCCTGGAACTGGTACAATGCCGAGGGAGATTTCAGCGCACTAAAAAAGATGAAATCGCCCACTCTGTAGCTTAACCATTTAGTTATAACCTGGAAGAGAAATGACAGGCTCGGTGTGTGGCTGGATACAAGCGATTTTAGTACGATTTTTATGGGATGTTACGCTGTTCTGCGTCATCAGATGTTTAGCAGCAACCAGCTGTCAAAAAGAACCTGTATTTCTACAGAAACCTGTCTTTCTACATCTCTAGATGAAAGGCACGTATTGCAGAGTCACAGTTAGGTGGAAATTTGAACTGTACGCTTCCAGTACACCCCCTTCTCCTTGTATTCTGCATAGAAAGCAAATAATCACCTGTGATAAACAAGAACAAATTCAGAGACCTTTTGGGCAGCTCTTGAAGGGCGGTGGTAAGATCAGTCACCATTTCAGACGTCGTCAGAAATTTTGAAAGTGAGGAAAACCAGACACCACTGAAGTTATTCTAGAAGGGATTTCTTTCTTGGTAAAAAGCAGGAAACATTTGATCACATATTCTCACTGTAAAGGATCAATTTGGATGAAAACAAAGTTGAGGCCGTGGCCAACTTTTGAATAGAAGAAAAAACATTTATTGGATAATGTGATGAATTTCCAGAAATTCTTGGGTTTGGTAAGCCACTCATAATTGTGTAAATATTATCAACATACTATAAATGCAATATATATATTTCATAAACACAAAAATATGGAAAGGTTCATCTATTTAAATCTTCGGAGAAGGTGTATGAGACTGTCTGCTATGGGACAAGTGAACTTCTTAAAGCCTTTAAAAGCCAGTCATGTACCTGGAAGCAAATAAGCTTCCAGCCGAGTGAGATCTTACCAGAACGATGGCCTGGAATTTGTGCAGGAGGAGACTCTGTGAAGGGTTTGCACCTGGTATTTAGGAGACTAAGTTCTGGTCCAAATGCTTTCCCTGCTGATTTTGCTTCGTTCTCCTAAACGCACATGGGGTACCCTGAGCATTCTTAGGCTATTCTTCCCAAATGGTAACTAATTTTTTTGCTTTATTCTGACTTGTCATATAGAGTTGGTGTGAGTACCAGCTAATGCTGCCAAGGTGGGAAAACATCTCATTTTCTTGCTTAAATCTGCCTGTGCTGATTACACAACTCTTCGTTTTCTTTTACAGATTTTGGTTGATAGACTGTCGACAGACACAAGAATCTGTTACTTTTGCTTCCCAAGTGTACAGAGAGATTATCTGTGTCCCCTACATGGCCAAATTTGTGGTGTTTGCCAAATCACATGATCCCATTGAAGCGCGGTTGAGATGTTTTTGCATGACAGATGACAAGGTGGATAAAACTCTGGAACAACAAGAAAATTTTGCTGAAGTTGCCAGAAGCAGGGATGTAGAGGTACTGTACAAGAATCTTGAATGGTTTTCTCCATTTTCTAATGTGTTTTTAAGCTAATATTCCCTGCCTTTTATCTGCCACAAGTGCTGAAAAATAATAATGCCGACAAATATTGTCGTGATGCAGTGTGATGTGTCATGGTAAGATGGAACCTTTGGCTTTTGTCAGATGTAAGGGGAAGGTAGCTGCCGGGTAGGAGCAATGAAATCCTATTCCTAATGAGTAAAGGCCGATCTCTTAGTCCCCAGGGCTGGTGGGAAGGTTAGCTGTAGTCAGTTGACTGCATTTGGGTCTTCCTGGGCCAGGCTGTCAAGGTGGAAGGTAACTGTGTGCTTCAACCACAAGGCAATCCAACCAGCTGGTTAACAGAATTTAAAGGAATTCCCTGTCTGCCTTTGGTAATACCATTTTTTGCTTTCTCCGTAGAGTTATTGGCATTCAAATGGGACATCCAATGTGTTCTCAGGGCAGTCCTCAGCAATTAAAAAAATAGGTAGCAGGAACCTTAAGCTGGATTCAAGTAGATAGTAAATGTGGGAGTGGGCTGGTTGAGTCTGAGCTCTCTGTTACAGGACTAAGGCTTAGAAAAGCTAGATGACAAAACTGAATTGAAATAATTTGGTTTCCCAAGATGCTTTTTTATGGTGGACCTGTTAAACAGTTGTACTGAGCAACTGGACTGATTTTATGCTAGGAAATCAGGTAATAAAATGAAGTTGGGGGTTACCATTTAGTCCAGCAGTTTTAGGATCTTTGTCCTCCCTTTCTCTGGCGTCACGGTCAGGATTTCTTTAACTCGGATTCAGAACTGGAGCAGCTACTGCCAGCTGAGTGTTAGGAAATCTATTTGAGATGGCTAGTTATGCAAGCAGGAGACATTGCCCATGGCTTTTACTAAACAAAATGCAATAGTTTGTAATAATTCTGTGTAGCTTGGCTGGGATTTCAGGTGCACAACAAGACTAAGACTTAAGTCACTCAAAAGCGAGCTGAGAGCTGGTGGATAGGTGTTATAAATGGACTTTTTCCTCAGTTAGCCTAAAACTAAGTTCTAGGGATGCAGGCTGGCCCTAAGTTCAATCCAGTGCCTCATAGTCATTTCTGTGGTGGTCCACAGTGATTACTTCATTTTAATTAGCTCTGTAGCAAACTGCCAGGAGACACCTTGAATTTTTTAGTTACTCACTAGAGGAATGCCTGAGTAAAGATGAGTTTTGAGGGTGATGGTCTTTGCTGAACTGTTATGTTCCTGAGCCTGATACTAAGTGGATGTTCCGAGGAAAGGGGACATAGTCAAAGCCAACAAGGACAGGTAAATCTCATCTTCCATAATTCCATAAATTAATATCACTATCCCAAAAGGCAGTTAACAGTAGTCATGTTTTGTCAGCATCTTTGCATACCAAGAAGTTAAAGTGGCAGGTTTGATTAATATTCTGCTTTTAAAAAAAACCCGAAAAAATCTGTTGCTGAACAGGCAAAAGCTTTCCTATATGGAATCCAGCAAACTGCCTGCTAAATGCAGTTTTTCTGGCTCTGTCAGCTTCCCCAGAAAGGATGACAGATTGAAAGTGCTTTAACTCCATGCACAGCGTATTATTCTGCTTAGTATGGTCTCTTTTCCATGAGAATCCCACCTTTAAAACATCTGTCCTCGCTGTTCCTGAAGCCCTGACAGGCATTTCTTGTGCAGAGCAGCTAGATAAAGCACGGGCTTGTAAAAGTGAATGACAAGGCTGAAGTTCTGGAAAGTAAGGATGAGATGTTAATGTATTGGTAGTTTGAAGGGAACATCTCCAAAAGTGGTAAGCTGAGATTTAAACGCGTGGAGGGGCCATACAATAGCAATCCAGAGGCGCGGGCAGAATCATTATATAGGCATTTACCCGAGGCCTGACTTTCAAAAGCTCTAGGCTTTTACAAATCCAGCTGAAATAAATAGAATCGGCCAATAGACACTGTCTTTGCCTGCTGCAACGGACCGTTGCAAGTAGATTACACACATAGATAATCTCATTTAGAAAGTTTTTGCGTTGGCAAAAAGGTCCTTTGCAACTTCATGATATTCCCAGACTGGTTTATTATCCTACCTGTCAAAACAAGGACTTTTCATTTGATTGCTGAAGAAAATATTTTTTTGGACTGTTATGATGAGGCCAGGTTAGCAAAGTAGGCCAATAAAAAATCCAAATTAAAATATAGATTGAGAATTTGCCCAGGTTCCTGATGCTGAATACTATTTTTGCCATTTAGTGTCACGCTATTGTTACTGGATTAGCAATGAATTCCATTTGGTATTTAATAATCTGAAATGTTTCCCCAGATTTTAGGTAACTCTACATAACAGATCTTGTAACTGCTGACAAGTCCTAGCAAATTGAAGAAATTGGTGGAAACTACTGCAGAATAATGCTTAAGGAGAAATCCCAACCACCTCACTGTGATTAATTGCTGCTTTGCTTCTGTTTCACTTCCAATAGGTATTAGAAGGAAAGCCCATCTATGTTGACTGCTTTGGCAATTTGGTGCCACTAACGAAGAGTGGGCAACATCACATATTCAGTTTTTTTGCCTTCAAAGAAAATAGACTTCCTCTGTTCGTTAAGGTAATGTTATAATATGAGCTATGGATCATAGGGTTTATTTTCTGTCTACTTCTGAGTTTACAGTAAACTTAGCAGATGGAAAACCAGTTCCAAATTATTTCATGATAATTGATTAAAAGTTGACTTGGGTAGTCAAAACAACCAGAAGTGGCTATGGAAAATTCAGTAAATTTTTTCTCTAAATACAATGATCTGTGCCTGTGTTCTGCTCTATATGCATGTGTCCACAGCATTCTTTCAGACACCAGAATGGTACTTCTAGGAATCCTGTTCTCTACCTAATGATCTAAAGAGCGGATCCTGTTTGATCCTGTTTGTTTTTCAATGTCGTGGTTCAATATCTTGCAGGAAAAAAATGCAGAAACTGCAAAAAAGTGTCAGAAAACAGTGTAGAATTGGCAGAAATCTATCAGAATATGGTCGTTGTGCCCTACACTTGTAAATACGCATCGTTGGGCTGTAAATACAGATATAACTGTTCTTCAATCATCCTCCCTTCAGTAGCAACGCAAAACATCCTTGGGGGGGCAATAAGAAAAGCATGGCTCCTTTCTGGATATTTCAAGTTCTGGTTTCACCATATTTTTGGGCACTGCAAACCTCTTCCCACAAACTTTTCCTTCTACTGGGACATCCTGACCACAGCAGAGTACGCTATTGCCATTACATAAAACAGTTTCAGAGAAATGCTTTGTGAACAGCAACTTCCAAAAAGTGGAGAAAATGAACCCTCTCCCTCATTGCATTAAATCTGCTGTACGCTGCTAGACAACTTTTAAACTCCCTCCTTCCTTTGCAGCAATATTTTGTGAGCTTGTTCTAATTTCGAACCTTTGGCTATGCGTGTTTTTCTCCATGACAGATTTCCCCAAATATGTTCAAAGCCATGTGTGTCTTTGGATCTAGTGTTTTCAGTCTGATCAAGTTAATACACATGTATCTAATCGTATCATTTTATCAGTTCAGAAAACTAAAAATGAGGTAATGCTTTCAGTCCTATTTCTTCTGTGAGCTCGTACGTAATCCTCCTGAGATTACGTACAAAAGCTAAAACTACATCACCAGTGTCTTAAGCTCTAAGTGCTTACACTTATTTCTATTAACAGCTGTGAAAGAGGTTTGTCTTAAGATTCACTACAAAATCTTAAAAGTATGGCATGATGTGGTATCTTTTGTGGATAATAATGGTCACCTCTATAAATATATTCCAGCAAATTTCTTCATTCTAAGACTAGGATTTATCAATACGTTTGAGAAAACATTTTGCAAGAGAAGAAACTTTAAGCTTCATCTTCCACCTTTTTCAGCCACTCAGCCAGAAGAGGAGCCAAATGAACAAACACGATATTTAATACTAAGATTTTGAGCAAATAGTTATTGCTGATGTCAGCAATAATACATATTCTTGCCATATGGAGGAAAATCACTTAGTTCTTTTTGCTACCTAATACAGAATGAGTCTGTGTTATAACCATAAAGTTTGTGGACCACTTCAGTGAAAAGTGGCTATTGTAAGTTATCCCAGAAGCCAAATCATACTGGAAAGCCTCTGTTCTTTTTAGACTGTGATTGCAGTGTTAAGACTGCCTTCTGTAAATAAGTTTCTAATATATAAGCACGTACGTGCTTGTGTCTTCTCTTGCTTTCACACACAAATACATCCATATGTACATATACAAACAAGCAGGAAAAAAAAATCCCAAACCACATTATTTTTGCCTGCATGGCCTTTTTCTCTCACGTTTAGCCTCTTTCTGCTAAATAGTTTTGAGTGGCACAAGTAGATCATACAACAAAATAGCAAAGTAACAGATTAGATGTCCGTATGTTTGCTCTACCAGGTGCGAGATACCACTCAAGAACCCTGTGGAAGATTATCATTCATGAAGGAGCCAAAATCTACGAGAGGCCTTGTTCATCAAGCCATATGTAATTTAAACATCACTTTACCCCTTTACACAAAGGTACTGTGAAATTATACTGGTCTAGAGTTGTCAGCGTTATAATATAAACAAGAAATTAGTAGGAGGGCAAAACATTGTTAAAGCTTTGTAGTCAGGTATTTTAATGAAGAATAATTACCACCCAAGGGCTTCCAGTTTCTTAGGTTTGGTACTCTTAATGCCAGTGCTCAAAGATGTTATCGAATACTTTCTGAGGACTCAGAAGAGATGACAGAAGGGAGGCGAAGATCCAATTTGCACTACATAGCTCCCATGGTTTCGTTTGGTGTTGCACAAGACCTGCACTAATTTTATTTCATACAGAAATTTTACCCAGGTTCTGTTCAGGGTGAGACAGATCTGGGACTCAATGAGTCTCTCTAGGTTCATTTTTTGTTCTGCCAAAGACTTCCCATGCTGTCTGACCTTGTCTTGTGACACCTCTCTGGAGATGAAGTTACCATTCATACCTGTTTCACAAAGTGTAAGGGTAATGTTTGTATATCATAGGATGTTCTTAAGGCATGAATCATAGAATGGTTTGGGTCAGAAGGGAACTTTATAGACCGTGTTGTTCCAACCCCTATGCCATGGGCAGGGACACCTTCCACTAGACCAGGTTGCTCAAAGCCCCATCCAACCTGGCCGTGAACACTTCCAGGGATGGGGCATCCACAACTTCTCTGGGCAACCTGTGCCAGTGCCTCACCGCCCTCACAGGGAAGGATTTCTTCCTTATAGCTGACCTACATTTACCTTCTGGCAGTTTAGAGCCACTATCCCTTGTCCTATTGCTACACGCCAATCTCCAATTTAGAGACAAGGGTGTCATGCCAGGACAGTGTCAAATTCTTTGCTCTTCCCTTATTCACCAATGCTGTAACACCATCGTAGAAGAGCACCAAATTTGTCAGGGACTATTTGCACTTAGTGAAGCCATGTTGGCTGTCACCAATCACCTCCTTATTTTCCATGTGCCTTAGCATAGTTTCCAGGAGGATCTGCTCCATGATCTTGCCGGGCACAGAGGTGAGACTGACTGGCCTGTAGTTCCCCGGGTCTTCTTTTTTTTCCCTTTTTAAAAACGGGGGTTATGTTTCCCCTTTTCCAGTCAGTGGGAACTTCACCGGACTGCCACGACTTCTCAAATGTGATGGAGAGTGGCTTAGCAACTTCATCTGCCAAGTACAGAAGGACTGAAAATTATTTGTCCTATTTTTAATTTGCCGGTTTGAAAGTTAATGGGCTTTGCAATAGCACTTTTAGCTAACTGCCTTGTTTCTCTGTGGTGATAGTGATAAAAATGCAGCGGGCTTGAGCTGTGGAATTTGGAAAGTTTATAGCAGTGCCAAAAATATTTTCTTAGACTAGATTTTAATAGTACGTTGGCTTTTGACACCGGCTTTTCTTCCTGCAGCTGATCAAATCTTTCAAGAATCTATGAGTACGTCGCATCGTATAAATGGTCCTTCTTCAGAATATTGTTATAACAGCTAGGAATGTACCTGGGGGAGAAAATGTTGCAATATCAAGGGCAGAAAAAGGAGAGGAAAACTCTAGTATGAGTTAGTATTTATAAATAACAAGCTTGAGACCAAGTTGAATTCTCATAAATCATGGGAGTGCCCTTGATTTCTGTTTAAGTGAGATCAGATATTAAGAAGCATTTGTTTCCTTAGAAAACGTCAGTTTATTGCTATTCTGTGATAACTCGGATTTTTTACTGTCCTTGTCAGATTTGGAGCTGCATGCCTTTTAGGAATGTATTGGGCTGTTTGCCCAAAGTCTTGCCTGTTGGTGTTCATTTTTTCTCAGCATTTTTAGCATATAATGTAATCTTTATTCTAGCATTTTTGTATAATTTAAAAATAACACATCTCAACGTACTTTCATTTTAAATGGGTAACATTCTTAACTATTTTAAGTACTTATTCGTGCTAATTTATGGGTGAAAAAGCATGTATATATTTTAAGCTTTGGTACAGATAAGGATCGCTGGAAGTCTAACACCCAGAAGCAACTTTTCTGTTTGGAATTTGCTTGGTTCCGTAGCCTTTTGTGTTTTAAAGTGGCACTTGAGTTTTGCCGCTTTTTGACATGAGAAATCAATTGCAGAAACGTACGGTGCGTTTTCTTCTTTTCTTTTAAATGTTGTCAGAAGTTACTTTTCCCTACTCTCTTCTTCTAAAAAATGTGCATTTTGCCTGCTCTGTTTTCCCCTTCTCTTTTTGCATGGCATTTTGGAACTGAAAGGAATCAGAATCAGATCAAGAACAAGAAGAAGAGGTAATGTTGCTATAACAGCACGTTATTGCTTATGCGTACTACTAAAGCACAACTAACAGGTAGAGCTTGGAAGATCAAAGCTGTAGTGACACAGGCATATCAATCCTTAGCTCAGTGCTACAAAAACAACGAAGAGAAGTGCGCTTTAAAGGATCTCGCACAGGCTCACCTTTAGAATTTACTGAGTTTAACCTTCCCTACGTTAAAATTGAAGTTTTATTGATTTGGCTGCACTGATTTTGGAGGTGTTCATTTTGTTTTCGTAACATTTCCTTAATAATTTAAAACTTACTTTGCTCGAGAATAAGCCATACAAGTGTATTTCTTTAAGCTTTATTCTCTGCAACACCAAAAGGGGGAAATGGGATTGGTTTTTTCCAATTCTGAGAACCATCCCGCATCCTAAAAATAACGTAGGGTTGCTACTAGACGTGACTAAAGTATTCAGAACCAGCGGATCATTGGCATGGGATAGTTTTGATTAATACCCCTAAGCACTGTCTGAATATGCTTCCTCTAGGTGTAGTGGTGGTGAGTAGGGGGAACGGAGGCAGAGGAGCAGACCTAAATACAACAATTGCCTCCGTCGGCGAGTTCCCCGCTGCTGGGGGATGTCTGCAACCACATTGCAGTTGAACGTGCTGCCTGTGTACCCAAAAGGGCTCCAAGTCACAAACCTTGTCCATTTATAACATCCAACAGGCTGGGTCTTACGGATTTCTGAGTCGGGTTACCTAAGTCCAGTACAGAACCAGTGTTAATCCCGAAGTTACAAGTCAGTTGACCCCAAGTAAAAGGTGCAAAGTTTTCATCTTTAGCATAAACTGGATTGCATCTTAATGGAGAAGAGTGCATTGCCAGCCCCCTTCTGGCAATTACAGATGTTTCTTAAGGTCTGACCCCTACATTAGAAAGGCATCCCCGCATTTTGATGATGTTCATCTGTTGGAAACAAGAGTGCCGGCACGGTGAGAACAGCCTGCTCCCCAGAGGTGGGCATCTTCTCCATGAACGGCGAAACAGAGCTCAGCAGTTTTGTTGCATGGATTGCAGTTTCCTATTATCATTACAGAAATAGTGATAGCACTCCTATGCCAGTGCTGAAATACAGGCACTGTCTAGTGAAAGTACGGCTGAAGTTTTTACGCTAACGCCCGCTATATTCATTCAGAAGTAATTCATTCAGGTAACATTTCTTATCAGGTGATCGTTCAATTTCGTACCAAAAGCACAAAACAAATTCTTTTAGCCTCTGTACTGCTTTTTTACGCGTTCCCAGTGAAGTCCCCAAAAGTTGCTTTTAACAAATTGATGCTTTGTAAAAGCTGCATAAAGGATATTAGAAAATTATTTTTCCAAACATTGATGACTGGTGGCTTCTTATGTTTTTATATAAGAAACTAAAGCACAAAAAGTCAAGCTCATTGATGGCTAAAAACACCTTCCGTTTTAAATTATTTTTTTACTTCATTCATTATAATATTAATAATATTATTATTGCTGATATAATTCCAGCCTGATTTGGAGGAACTTAAAGTAAGGGGAATTAAAGTATCCAAGGGATCCTAGGTTGCATTTAGGGCAACCTGTGCATCAGAGAAGTTCATACAGTTATGGATCTGTAATACACACCACTAAGCGTGATGTTTAATAAAGCGAGCCTGACTGCTTGCAAGGAAGGCATCATGCATGGACATGTAAGTGCTGCCAGTGATTTACTGGTATTTGTTTTCAGTTTATGAAAAAGCAAGAATTAGTACCATCTTAACTGAGACAATCTCTTGCATTTCTCTTTATAAAGCATACTTCTAAACAAGTGAAACCTATTCAACACTCATGAAAAAACTCTCTTGGGGGCTTTAACATACACAGTGTATTGTATCAACAGCACTGCATAGCTGATTTTCATTCCTTGCAGTCATAGAATCATAGAATCATCTAGGTTGGAAAAGACCTTTAAGATCATCAAGTCCAACCGTTAACCCAACCCTGCCATCCCACCAGTCCTCCTAACCACCATAAGTTTGTTTAGGAAATTAAAGGTTTAGTGCTGCTTCTAACTTTGCATACTTTTGCATATCCAAATTTACACAACAAAAATCTTTTTTTTTT
>JAKFQP010000921.1:52269-81680 GCA_023375905.1 Nycticorax nycticorax
CCCCCCCCCCATACTGTGGTGAAATATGGCTGGAAATATGACTGTTAAGCTTAGTGCAGCATATATACCCTTTGTATATATAGAATCAGGCCATCGTTGCTAGAAACTGAGGGCGAGTGGTTCACAATGCCAAAGATGCAACCCAAACAAATATATATTCAGCCTGAAGAGTATCTCTAATAAGAGCTGTTTTCAAATGCAGTGATGATTTAAATATGTTTAGGAAAAGAATGACTTCTGTCTTGTTTCCAGTTTAAAGTGCAATGTCTTGCCTTTTTTTCTACATTGCATTTTGAGGGTTATTTATTCTTGAGGTATAATGTACATGTTTTAATTGGAAAGACAATAGCACCATGTCCCAAAGATCAAATGGATGATTGGTCCCCTATAACCTCCTTTGCTTAAAGCAGAAATGCTTCCTCTAGAGAATAAAGGACATCAGGGTGACAAAGTAACTAATAACGTGGTGGGAAATAGCATTCACCATGATTAACTACATCATTAGTTGCAGATTTTTTCTCTAATTCATTATTTTTTACACCAGGATGACCAATTTGATCAAGGTGGAAAAGGCACAACATAGTATAGCCAGCAGAGTGGAATTCCAGTTGCCCCGCGACTCACCTTGGCCATGGGAGGTGATGAATTCAACAGACCAGTAAAACATACAGGTGACAAAGGGCTTGAACACTCCCCGTGCCACCTAATTATTTGCTCAATGCAGCACCCCCACCCTAAGGAAGGTGGTGGGATGCGGCTTTGGTGAGGTTGCTCAGTTGTGGCTGTCACAGACTCATCTAAATTCAAAATGGGACAGAGCTAGAATTTCTGGTGACTCGTATACTGGATGAATGAAAATCTAGTCAGATAGCAACGTAGCTTTGCTACTTCTTCCTTTGGCTTAATGGAGAATTAGTTTGAGAATTAGGTAGAACCAGCTGCAAGCAGGAGATTGAGAGAGACAAACACTGTTCCCAGGAATCGTTAAAAGTATAATTAACAAACACAACAAGTGCCTGCTTAAAGACCACTGAGATGGCTCACGAAATGATATCCAAATTGCTGGAAAATATACTTACAACCAAGCAACGTGTTTTCAGGCAGTTGGCCCAGTTCCCTTGTATTTCTGCCAATCTTTAGTTTAAATAACTTTTAATTGCAATGAGGTAATATACAAATGACTGATTTTTTGGCCCAGTAGTTTTATCGTTCAGTTAGAACTAGGACTCACATGTGCATGTCCTCGGTTTGGGAATAATTATTTACATAAAGGGAAATGGATCTATGCAACAACACAGAAAATCTCACTCGTGTCAAAATACTGTCAAATTCCCCTTCTTGAATAGACCTTAAAGGTCTCAGCCAGAACCACGATTAGAACTGGTGTGTCTGAAAACTGCGTTAGAGACTTTGCCATTTGGCCTTGGAGTCTAGTCCTTCCTGGTCTGCTGAGGAGTTAATACAGGTAAACAGCTCTCAGGAGAAGAACCCAAAAGAAGGAGGGCAAGCCAAGAAGAGCTTAGCAGTCCCAGGTACTTAGTTTCAAGATCCACTCTGCTGAAGCCAAAACAATTTCCCACTGAAGAAACAAGTGATAAAATCAAACCACAGAACCTCCAGAGCACTGTAATAAATGGAGAGATTTTATCAGCATCTTCTGTTTTGGCTGTTCTACTTAATCCAGAAAATCACTCTCAGAAGCAAACATTTGCACTTCCGTTTTCAAAGTTGCGTTGAGAGACAGAGAGCCACGTTGTGCTGCACTCACCTTCCTTGGCAGAACAAGCAGCTTTGTGATACGAGAAACACTTCAGCGCAGGTGCAAGGGAGGCCAACCACGGCGTATCCAAAAGCTTGTAGTGTGGCAGGGAAGACTACTGGTCTGGGATGTTAATGACTGCACTGCCCGTCCTTAACGATCCTCGTCCTGTGCTCTACCAGCTGCATTTATTGACATCTATTGACCATTCCTGACAGTTTTAGAAGTTCTCTTATTTTTCTCTAGGAGTAATTCTGCCCCTGCTTCCCCACTCTGCAAGAACCCCAGCAAGCGTTCTTGCTGCCAACCACGTGCTCTTTGGGTAGTCCTTGTGTTTTTCGTCCCACTGGAGTTCCTTTGCTTCAGGCTAATTAACTTGACTCTTTGGCCAGCGAGATAGTCATTCATTTGACATTTATGAAACTACGTATTACAAACCTACAAAATTACTAGACAGCATTTCAGTATGCACTAGATGGTTCACATGGAAACCAGCAGCACCAAAGCACCAAATTTTCAGCACCAAAATGACCCCCAGCAATCTGGTTATAATTAACGTACAACGCAAACATTTAGCATTCATTACACGCAAGAGAATAGTGTAGCAAAATGGGTGTATTTGACAAAGAAATACAGATGATTACGTATTGCTTAGGTTCTCCTTATGTGCGTTACTACTCCGACTTTTAGACTGGGCTGTAGAAACGCGTCAGGTTTTATGTGAGGTACTGCCTTTAAAAGACAAATGTACAATTATGATTTCTAAGCATTGCGTTCTGTTCATAACTCGCCTCAGTCCTCCGATGTTTCATTCTCTTCAATATATATTTTCTAGTAGTCCTTCCTGAAATTAAATTTTCCCAGCAAGCAGTTATGGCGTAATGGGAATTACCTACATCCATCTTGCTGTGTATTGATTGCACAGATTAGACAAATATCTCACCACAGTATGTTTTAACAATATTTTCATGTATCTTTGATTTCTATGATTAATTTTTAGAGCTGTTATTTTTTAACTGAAGCTACATACGCAGAAGCATTTGCCACACCTTTGCTTTGCATGGAAATAACTTGCCTTACATGAATTGTACGTATGTGTCTAGTGTGACTGTCTCTGATTTTTGGTTGCCATACATTACATTTTTTAAAACTTTGAAATCGCTTCTAAGTTGATTCACAGTTTTTTCTTATTATCTCTCCTTTACTTCTCTGTCTTCTCTTTCCTCAGTCAATTCATTAGTTGTCAATGAGGATGTTCCAAGGAAAGGACCATGCCTCTTAAACCAAAAGAATGTTTGTTTCATTGTTTAGGTGTGAAATCCCCTTAGATGAAATGCCGGTTTGCAGCTGATTCAGATCTCTACATATTTGATCATATTTTAGATTACTGCAGAATTACTTTTAACTTTTTATTTTGGGCATTAAGAAAAAAAAAAAGATGGTAACCCAATGTTATTCTGACAGTTTGCTAACACTGGCTTTCTCTTAGAGGAAATCGACTTTCAATCAGTTCTAATGCTTTCCCCCTTTTTTCTTGTTTATTTTCATTTGAACATTGATCTGTAACATCTGAACAATCTTGAGATGCCTATCTTTGTGTAACTTCACTGTGTTTCTTCTGTTTTTAATTTTAAATTCTGTTGTTGTTGTTTTGGCTTTTTTTTTTTTTAGTGGCGTCCTGATTTGGTTTGTACAGCTTTGATAATGTATGTGTGGTTGTGCTCCAGTGATAAAGTTAAGCAAGTTATTTCCTGCCATTTTCCTTTCCAGTTTTGGTTTGTTTTGTTTTTTTTCCCCCCACCCCCCGTTAGCTTTGCTTTGCTCTTGTACCCTCAGATCTTGTGGATCCACCATTCCCGGCCCATTTTGTTGACCTTCCTACCACTGCAACCAAAGACTGTCATTTTCAGTCCTGATTACATTTTCCAATCTCTATTTTTGATTTCCATTTTACTTTCAATGTTTTTCGTTCGCATCAAAGATGACGAGACAGAATCTACAGAAACATCTATCCTGAAAAGCCATCTGGTTAATGAAGTCCCTGTACTAGCCAGCCCAGACCTGTTGTCTGAAGTTTCTGAGATGAAACAAGATTTGATCAAAATGACTGCCATCTTGACAACTGACTCTTCTGATAAATCGGGCTCCATTAAAGTGAAAGATCTTGAAAAACCCACTGAAGAAGAGCCAGGAGAGCCTTTTGAAATAGTCGAAAGAGTGAAAGAAGACTTAGAAAAAGTAAATGAAATTCTGAGAGGTGGATCCTATACCAGAGAAGAACATGTATTGCAGAAGTCCCTTTCCAAACAAGAACTTGAAGAAGAAGAATGGGTCATTGTCAGTGATGAAGAAATTGAAGAGGCCAGAAGAAATGCTCCTTCAGAAGTCACCGAACCTACTTGTGTAGAAATCAGGGTAGACAAAGGGACAACAGAAATGGAGAAGCCAGACATGACAGGAATGGTAGATTACCTTACAGAGGATTTAAAAACATATGTTTCTCTTCACGAGGTACAGCCACAAGCCTTACAAGAAGACTTAGTAGAAGAGAGGTTTGAAGCCGTAGTAATAAGCAGGGATTCTGAAAAAGAAGGACAAGAGTCTCCAACAACTGAAACACCAAGTCCGCAGGAGCCACACAAGCCAGCCTTAGAAATAAAAAAGCCAGTCAGGACAAAATTAAGAGACAAGCAAAAGCAAAAGGAAGGCAAGGTGCACAGCAGCGAAGAACAACCAGGACTAAGGAAGCTCACTTCAGCTGAACCACTGGGTGAGGAGCCTGGCTTAACACCGACAGCTGCTCCCGAGGCTAAAGCTGTATCCCCTGTTATAGAGGAAACCCCTATCGGCTCAATAAAAGATAAAGTTAAAGCTCTTCAGAAACGAGTGGAAGATGAACAAAAAATACGGTCAAAACTGCCTGTCAGAATTCAAACAAGAGAAGGCACTGCTGAAAAGGCTCCTAAAAGACCCGTGCAGGTCAAAAAACCAGCAGCACACAAAGCACAACCACCTGTTTCACCGTCCTCTAAGACAGAAAGACTTGAGGAGACCATGTCAGTCCGTGAACTGATGAAAGCCTTCCAGTCAGGTCAAGACCCATCCAAGAATATATCTGGACTGTTTGAACACAAATCTGTCAAACAGAAGCAACAGCTCCCTGAGAAGGAAACAACCCGGAGGAAAACGATTTCTTCACAAAGTGAAACGAGGCGAATATCAGGCCACAAGACAGACAAACAGAAGGACAAACAAAGCACGGTATTAAAAGCAGAGAAAGAGCCGCAATCAAAAAAAGGAAAAATGCAAACTTCTACTGTCGAAAGTACCAAGAAAACTGTTGGTAAAGAGCAGGTAAAAGAGCAGAGCAGCAAAAAACCAACTGAACCTCTCCCTCCAGTATTTGATGATGAAAGTGCCAAAGATACAGCGGTTGTGAAGGGCAGGACTTCTGATGACCAAGGAGATACTGACTTCCAGATCAGCCCTGACAGAAAAACCTCAACAGACTTTTCTGATGTCATCAAGGAAGAACTAGAGGATAATGACAAATATCAACAGTTCCGACACCTTTCAGTGACTGAGGAGGGAGAGCTTAACCTGGAGCAAGTACTGACCAGTCCTTTCAGCGTTGCTTTTCCCACAGAGTACATGAAAGATGGATTCCTTCCTGCTCTTTCTCTGCAAAGTGCTGCTTTTGATGGGAGCTCAGAGAGCCTTAAACACGAAGGTGTGGCTGATTCTCCAGGTAGCCTACTTGACGGAACCCCTCAGATCAGCTCGGAGGAAAGTTATAAGCACGAGGGTCTGGCGGAGACTCCAGAAACAAGCCCTGAAAGCCTTTCATTCTCACCAAAGAAAACCGATGGGCAAATTGAAGAAGCTAAAGGAGCAGCTAGAGCACACACAAGAGCAGAAACATGTTCTCCGAAGGAACTCTCTCCCAAGGAAGATGAAAAAGGTATTACTGAAAGACAGCTAGATGCTGTTACTGAGACTAGTAAGTCTCATTCTGACCATGTATCAGAAGAGCATGTACCTACAGCCTCTGAAGAAGAGGCTGATAAACTTAAAGAAAGTAGCTCAGCTTCCATTATGAAAGATATTAGCAGGGATAACGAATCCAGAACCACTGCACATTTAACTAAGTCTTCTGAAACACATGACACTGCTTTAGAGAAAGAAAAAGATTTAACCTGTGAACGCCGTGTTGTGGTTAGAAGTCCCCAGAAATTGGAACTTTCACTTGCTAGCCATGATAGTGAAAGCTTTAGCCCAGTTGCAGATGACTCTTTGGCTATAAGTCATAAAGACTCGCTGGAAGCAAGCCCAGTGCTAGAAGATAACTCATCACACAAAACGCCTGATTCTTTGGAGCCCAGTCCTATGAAAGAGTCTCCCTGCCGTGATTCCCTTGAAAGTAGCCCTGTAGAACAAACAGTGAAGGCTGGTATTTTGGGGCAGGGTCCTCTTCAGTCTGTTCTTAGCAAAGGAGAAACCTGCCCAGAGCTGGCATCGGTGCGTTCCAGGATTCTCCGTGACCCTGAGGGAAGTGCTGATGATGACAGTCTAGAGCAAACGTCCCTCATGGAGAGTTCAGGGAAAAGTCCTCTTTCACCTGAAACTCCTAGTTCTGAAGAAATTAGCTATGAAATCACACCTAAAACAGCAGACTCGCAGGCACTGTCAAACATACCAAAGTCGGCGATGATCCCTGAAGTCAGTGAAGAACCAGAGGATGATTCAGAAAGTGAACCAAAGAAGAGATTCACCCCTGAAGAGGAGATGTTTAAAATGGTGACCAAAATCAAAATGTTTGATGAACTAGAGCAAGAAGCAAAACAGAAGAGAGATTGCAAAAAGGATTGTAAGCAAGATGAATCTTCTGTAGTTGCTGATTCAGAAGCCGCATGCGAAGCTGAAGACCCAGAGTCAATGGCTGTAGAAGAAAAAGATATACCCACAGTGGTGATGCCTGCAGCCGAATCTAGAAAAAGTTCTTCCTCTTCAGAAAGTGAGCCAGAATTGACTCAGCTAAAAAAGGAAGCCAGCTCAGGCCTCTTAATGGAGCCTGTGATCCGAGTGCAGCCACCCTCACCGTTGCCATCCAGTATTGACTCCAGTTCTAGCCCCGACGAAGCAGGTTTTCAACCCATTGATTCAAAACAATGCTCGATCAGGATAGGTGCAGTTAAAGCAGAACAGGATAAGCCAACAGAAGATGACAAAGAGGAACCACTTCTCCTTGGGGGCAGCTGTAAGGCTTCCACAAGAGAATCAGGCACTTGTCATTCCGATGGTTGTGCGTCAGCAGAAACCGATGAATCAAAATGTGACAGTACAGATGACAGTGAGACAGTTAGTCCCAGTGCCCCAGCCACACAGTCTGGGGGTACCCTGTGTCATTCCATTGGTGACAGTTCTCAAAAGGAAGTTCACGTTGAGTCTTCACTAACACTACAGCAAAATGATACTGCTGAAAAAGATGTCCCACCCACCGCGTTGTTAACACACGCAGGTCTCGTTTCTACAGGAGCTGTGTCTGAGAAACTAGATGATGGTTCTTGTGGACACAGTACCACCGAGTACTCTGTACCACGAGATGGCAAACTGGCTGAAGATGATACCACTGGGCATCCTGCTTTGGGAAGTGATTTGGGAAAACCAGATGCAGATTTCAAAACATCTCAAAGAGATAGTCACGCTGAGGAACCCTTACCAGAGTATTCATCCCTTACCACTGAAACAGTGGAACTTGAAAGTTGTGTGGCAGATGCTGCCGAAAGTAGTGCTCCCTATATAGTAAGCCCTTATGAAAATGTGTCTTCTGAACATTTCTTTACTGACTCTGAAAGTAAGGTAGGAGGATCTGGTAGAGGTCTGCTATCTAGGGAAAGCTATTCCACTGAAGAAGGAAAAGATCAGGCTGGTGAAGCTTTGCTTAGCAGAGACACGGGTGGTGAACATCACTCTTCAGAGGAAGTATATATGGAAATAGAGCCAAAACCAGAGGATGCATTTCAGACAATGCCACAGGGGTCTTCAGCATCAGATTCCACAAAATTAGCTGAATCTGCCCTTGGGGATGTAAGAGATGAAACAGAGAAATTGATCAGTCAAGTTGTCATCACAAAAACCGATGTGGATTCTGACATGTGGAGTGAAATACGTGAAGATGATGAAGCTTTCGAAGCTCGGGTGAAAGAAGAGGAACAAAAGATATTTGGGTTGATGGTAGACAGGCGATCACAAGGCACAACGCCTGATACAACACCAGCCAGAACACCCACTGAGGAAGGGACGCCACTTAGTGAACAAAATCCTTTTCTTTTTCAGGAAGGAAAGTTGTTTGAAATGACGAGAAGTGGAGCCATCGACATGACCAAAAGGAACTACCCAGATGAGAGCTTTCACTTCTTCCAAATGGGGCAGCAGCCTCAGGAAGAAGTTTCTTTGTCTGAAGAAGTGAAAGAAGCAGCAGAGGTGGAGTCTTCTGAGCTGAAGAGCTCCCCAGATCCATTTTCACCTTCAGAATCAGAGAGCCCAGATGTACAAGAAAAAGATCCATTGCAATGTTCGCCCCCAGCATCCGAGTCTAGTGATAAATCAGAAGAAATGACAGGTGAAGGTGTCAGCACAGGCACCGCAAAAGCAGATCTTAAATCCAGAATTCCCATTAAAATGGGCATTTCAGCTTCTTCAAAATCACCAAAGAAAGAAACCGCTGCCTCTGAAGCTGAGCCCCTCTCCGGGACGGAGACTGACATGGTTGATAGCAGTCAGGTGCCTTGCCCTATCTCTCCGGAGCAGTCTGTAGTAGAAGATGAATTGGATTTTTCCAAAGTCACTAGATTAGTTTGTTCCGAACAGGGTGATGAGTCCCCAGACTCTTCACCAGAGGAACAGAGATCTGTGATTGAAATCCCTACTGCTCTAATGGAGAGAGTGCCTTCTTGTGAAAGCAAATCCAAAATTCCTGTAAGAACAGCCGCTGCCGCATCGCAATCCTTGCAACAAGCAGAAAGTGAGAGCCTTCCCACAGATGGCTTCCTAGACAGTTTGCAGTGTGAAGGAAAAGATGACCAAGCAAAACCAAAGTCTAAAATTCCTGTCAAAGCAGCTTTCCAAAAAGCTGAACAACAATATACATCCACAGACACGTCTGTCGGCAAGCTAGAGTCACCCAAAGCTCTTGACGTGACAAGCAAACTACCCATGAAACAAGATAACCGAAGTAAATCTGAATCTGATGCAAGTATTCCCGCGGACCCAAAGACTAAACGTTCAATAAAAGCTAGGAGTTATGCTGAGGCAGAAGTAGAGGCCAGGGAGAGGGAGAGAGAGATGAAGCTTGAGCTAGACTCAGATGAGGCAACGACAGCAAGACCTAAGGTATTTTCATCACGCTTGCCAGTTAAAAGCAGAAGCACTACAGCCTCCCGCGGTGCTTTTAGTCCCACAAAAGAAAGTAAGGAACATTTTTTTGACCTTTACAAAAACTCCATAGAATTCTTTGAAGAAATTAGCGATGAAGCTTCTAAATTAGTGGAAAGACTCACGCAGTCAGAGAGAGAACAAGAATTAGTTTCAGATGATGAAAGCAGTAGCGCCCTAGAAGTTTCAGTTATTGAAAATATGCCATCCAGTGAGACTCAGCAGTCAGTTCCTGAAGACATCTTTGACACCAGACCCATTTGGGATGAGTCTGTAGAGACTCAGATTGAACGTATCCCTGATGAAAATGTCCATGACCATGCTGAAGGTATTTGCCAACGACTGGGATTCCCTGTGCGACGCATGTCATGAATTAAACTTTTTGGTTCTTTGTTTTCTTTGGGGTGTGTGTGTGTATGTTTGTATACACGTGTAACGTGTGTGGCATTTTCTTTTAAGCTTTTGGTGGTTAGTTGTGTATTTTTTTTTTTTCCCCTGTGAGCTGTGTTTGGTTTTTTGTGTTGTGTCTATATTTTTCTTGTCTGTGAAACAATCTCAAGATTGCAAACCATGAATGCCTGTGGGAAGTGTTACCTTAATGTACAAAAAACACTTCTAAAAATATGTATCGTTCTACCATGAAACTGATTGCTCAGGTCATGCGCATTTTGGCTTTTGGCTTTCCCTGGCCCCATTCTTAACTATTAATTTTTACTAACAATGAAATATTTGGGCATTGATTGAAACCGAGACAGGCAAATTCATTTGCTTTTGAGTTGTTACCCAAAGAAATCCGCCGAAGTTGTAAACAATTAAGTTTGTCGCGTTCCTTTCTTTGATGATCAAGAAAATTCTGTGTCACCAGTAACTTAAGTACAAGTTTTCTGGTGTTTGTTTTCCTCTCACCTCCTTGTGTACTACTGCTGAGTAGCCGATGGAAATCCAGTAGCTAAAATGAAACATGCCTATATCATTAACCCCAAGCAATATTCTGAATCTGAGCTATCGCAATCCATGTGTGCATTCGGGGAAAATCAAAGCTCAAATTCTGCCATCTTCAAATTAGCTTTGGGGATGGGAGGAACAGTCAGTCTCACTCTTACCGAAATAAATGAAGACTGACGAATGAACATCTGATTTTTCCTGGCCTTCATTGTATTTTCTATCGCTCCCTAGTCGAAAGGGTCAAAGACGCTTAAATTAACAATATCTCAAATACAAACCATAATATGAAGTGCCATATGGACTGTTGGAACAAAAATTTCCCTACAACACAAAGAACATCATTAGAAGCACCGGTCCAGATGAATTTTTCCACCTTGGCGTTTCCTAAGGAGGCGTGGAAAATGATGGCTCTTGATTTAGTTAAAGCCTTCAATTTAACGTTAGAAGGAAGCTTTAGAATAAAATGCTTGGGCAAAGTAGGCACAGTAGGCACTTCAGTTCCTTGTTTAGATTTTCACATGAAAGCCTGATTTTCAAGTGGAAAATGTAGATAGACCTGTGCTTTTTGAAAAATCAAGCTTTTTTTTTTTTTAACCTGGGGCTTTACAGTTAACTTTAGTTACCCAGTTGTAACAGCCTGTCCCCATTTAGATGACAGCAGTTAGGAAAAAAAGCATATTCCCTTCTTGGGCTATAGCACCTATGGAAATGGGGTTTCACTTGTAAAAGGCAACTTGTGGCTCTCTTTGACCTTCAGATCAACAGGATGATCAGGAAAGGACAGAGGAAAGACTGGCCCACATCGCTGATCACCTGGGATTCAGCTGGACAGGTAAAGTGCGCGTCGTCTGCTCCGGAGAGAAAAGGAGGAGAGCGTTCCTCCCTTTTCTCGTGTTTCTTTCACATGATTTCCTGATTATCTAAAGATGTTTTATAGAAGTATTTCAGTCGCTTACTGTTTTCTGGTTGCTAAGATTCGTATCGCCTATTAGGTAGGAACTGGGATGCAGAGGTAAGGCCTCTGCGCTCGCGTGGCGTCTTCAGAGGGAAAACTCCTAGGACGAGGTGCAAAACGCAACAACTCTGGCTAGAAGATAAATGAATACATGAATAAACATCACCTGTGTTCAGGAGCTCCTGAGCTGGAAGGCACTGTAGGGATAAATAATAGCAACTTCTTTTCTATAGATCTGTGCTGAGGAAAATGGGATAAAAAGGGAGCTATTTGTAACAATCACTTTACTATTGTGGATTGAATAGATCCGAGACAGTTAAACTGGGGACGAGTGAAAGTAGCACAGAATGAAATGCAGATGTCTGTCACTAAAAACGGGCTCCAAAGAAAAAAGCTGGGCAGAAATCTCAATGCTGCGTCAAACTGTGCGATCCAACAAAAAATTGCTGCAAAAAAAAAAATTAAATCAGGTTGACACTTTTTTGTATCTATCCCTAGAGCGGTACCGCGCTCCTGAAAATAAGCAAGGCTCTAGGAGTTGAAGAAGAGTTGTATACCAGAGAAAAAAATGTTAATGTTTTTATAATGAAGGTTGTGCCCTGTGCTGTTTTTATAAGCATCTTCAGAGTATACGCAAAATATCTCTGATACTTTTGCTTATGTTACCTCTTCCTTTCCTGTCCTCTATTTCAATCCATAGGGAAGACTGGGAGCATATGTCACTCATCCCAGCGTGAATTATCTTGAAATCAGTAGGACTTGGACCTGTGCGACGTAACAGATTAGGAATCTGCTGAAAATTTTATATAAGGGAATAGACGGTTCTGAAAACAAAACTAGAATAAAATAGATGCTCATCAAAATAGACATTAACCTTGTATAGCACTTTAGAGAGGGCAGGGTAATAATACACCTGCATAAATATTCCTGTCTTACATTATGGTAAAGATGGATTATTGCAAAGATTACCGTGTCAAATGTTACTTTGGGGGATAAAATAGTGGTTGGGTTTTGTTCAAACTTACTTGACTACCTAGGATTCGAATCTAACATGCAGTTACTGTGGATTTGGTGAAGTTCAGAGTTGCACCAGTTTACAAGACGGCCAGGAAATAAAGTTATCTAGGGTTTGGGGCTCGGGTTCCCTCCACCCTGTTAAAACATGGCACCCTCCAAAATCAAGTGCATGCCACTATAGCGATAATGACAATGGTATAGAGCAGGAATCCTTCCTTGTGGAAGAAGCAGAAATCTGGAGACTGGGAATAACAGTAGGACCCTCGCAAATTCTCCATGGCTTTAACTCATTTGATGCCCTGTTTCAACAGTTGCATCTTAGTTTGGTGATGGCAGAAAGCTGCTCCTGGTGCTGGGTACAGTAAAAGTGTTACAGACTATTAAACCATTTCTCTCTTCTGGACTGCAGTCCGAGCTTATGCTACATCAGAAAAACATCAATTATTCTTAGCTTCACATTTTCAAGTGTTTGGTTTTCAACTGTAATTCATAGACCTTTACATGAAACGAGTCCAGGGGAGTAGTATATAATGCTTTAATCTAGCCCTACAAAATGCCATTACTTAAAATTAATTCTCTTACTAGATTTCAATCAAAGTTCCTGAATTATTCAACATTTGAGAGGATAGAATCTGCTGAGCATGGTGTTCCGTGGCTAGAACTATTTTTATCTGCTCCTGTGCTATTTCTGCAGCTGGACTCTATTTGATAGCTCGTCGCTGCTAAATTTTGTCACTAGTGTTGTGCCTCTCAGAACTAGGAACGGCAGACACAAAAAATAAAAGCTCACCCAGACCCATCGCTTCCAGGCATTAACGCATTTCTGTCTTTGTCATGAACTTGCTGTTTAACGGTGTCACCAAATGTAACGCAATAGAAGCAACGAGAATTTGGGTTCAGAAAAATTTGTCATCTACTTTGCTGCTGACAGCCGTGAAATAGATGTAAGGCGGGGCAAAAGAAAAAGACATCTTTACAGAGCTGGATTTCTTTTTCAGAGCTAGCGAGAGAACTGGATTTCACAGAAGAGCAAATTCACCAGATCCGAATTGAAAATCCTAACTCACTTCAAGACCAGAGCCATGCACTCCTCAAATACTGGCTTGAAAGGGATGGGAAACATGCAACAGGTTTGCTTCTAGTTATAGTACATGTAACTCTCTCCAGTTTACTACCTGAGGTGACAAACGTGTGTTATAATCACAAAAAGAAAATTTGGATAAAATTTAGGCTATAGAAAGAATGACCATAGATTCTACTTCGATTTTTTTAAGCTTGTCTGTATAGCATGCATATCATAGGATTCTCAGAGAAAATGGGTTGATCTTGTTCATTTGAGGGCAAGGCAGAACGTCTTACAGCAAAGAAAGAGTGGAAAAAGACTGAGGCCTCTTCTTCCTAAACTGAAAAATGTTTGGGGACGCTAAACAAATTTGTTGAAGGAAAAACCAAAATGAGTCGTAATTTGTATAGACAGCCCTTCGGTTTCATTTTCGATTTTACATAGCAATGCTTCTAAATGCATCTGTGTTTTATATATGCTACTATATTGCTCAGCATCATATATATGTCCTTCACATGGAAAACAGAAGGGAGAGAGCGTGTGAAATTCTTAACTCAGCTACATGGTGTTGTTCTCATGCCGCAGATACAAATCTTACCCAATGTCTTACCAAAATCAACCGAATGGATATCGTTCACCTAATGGAGACCAGCGGCATAGACTCCATGCAGGTCCACGGCACTCGCACGTACGCCGAAATCGAACAAACAATAGGATTGGACCATAGCGAAGGTAACTGTCTCCTGATCCAGACTGCCCGGGTTATCTCAGCTAAGTGCTAGCTTCTCTCCTGAAATGTTTGACTAGGGTAATCTGTTCACTCTTATGACTGAGCGCTAAGAATCTCGTTTTGAAAGCACAGATAGTATGGATGAATGCAAGCACAACATCACACAGGTCACTATGTCACCAGGTGTAAGATCGCTGCGTTAGCTGATTCTTATCGAGTAAATAAGGAATGCTGTCAGAAACTACTGCAAATACTTAGGCCCGGTTTGTTGGGGTTTTTTTGCTTTTAAAAGAGCACTGGCCCAGGCTGCCCAGGGGGGCTGTGGAGTCTCCTTCTCTGGAGATATTCAAAGCCCGCCTGGACGATGTCCTGTGCAACCTGCTCTGGGTGAGCCTGCTTTAACAGGAGGGTTAGACTAGATGATCTCCCAAGGTCCCTTCCAACCCTTGCCATTCTGTGGAAGGACCAAAAGTTAAAGACCAAGATTTGTAAAAGGAAAACTGCTCCGTGCTTAGGAAAAAACCTTTGTATTCAAGTATCCAGGATATTGTAATTATGCTGTGATGCTGTTGGGTTTCATAGAATCATAGAATGTTTTGGGTTGGAAGGGACCCCTAGAGGTCATCTAGTCCAACCCCCCTGCAGTGAGCAGGGACACCACTAACTAGATCAGGTTGATCAGTTTAAAAGTTCAGTAGATTAAGTCAATGGTTGCAAACTAAAGAAACACCTCCAAATTACGTGAAACAAAATTCTCTTTTCTGAAAGCGATACTTTTACGTCCTTAACTTATTATTGAACTAGTAGCTCCATAAAGTATTAGACAACTGCAAACATCCCATCTTTAAGAGCATGTAGGAATAGAAGGTTGTTTGCTATAATTAGCATTCTAATATCACAACCGATTAGTTTTAGAACGTTAACCTCCCATGTCCAGCTCCAATTCTGTACAAGCAGTTTCCCCCAAGCTATCCTTCAGAGTTCAGTAGGTTCCTAGTGAACGTGGCTAGTAAGGAAAAGCAAAAGTCCAAGCTTGTGACTTGTAGCCTGTGGAACAGTGACACGTATGCTATTTTATTTTTTTTTGTTGCAAAATAAGAGCCCTTGCTTTGAGATTAGGGGGTTTGGGTGGGTAGATGTGTTCATATGCTTTGAAGCACATGAATTAGCTGCTACTTTCACCTAGTCCTGTATGAATTTCTTTGTCCGTACTTGTGTAGTTGTTTTTTCTATAAGCAGATAAGTAATGGATGGGGGGGAAAAAGTCACTAAAACCTATCCTAATCTGCTGGAAAAAACCTGTTGCGAATCTTCTTCCATACCTTGAGGGTTTCAAGGTTAAATACTCTAGGTAAATTTTATTTTGCCTGTTACTGATTCATTATTTGGCAATAGTAGTGGTAATCCAGTGTTCCTTCAGCTACATAGAGAGGTTATGTCCTCTCCCACTCAAGATGTCTAAAAATTTCGGGTAACGTGTTCCATCCAGGGATTTTAAATGCACATGGAGAATGAAAAGGAATTCCTGCATTCTGGTAAATCTTGTGGTGACATTTCTCATCTCTCTGTTTTTTAAAGGGTTTTCTGCACTCCAGGAAGAAGTGTACAGTTCCAGACATAAGCAAGAAGAACAACACAGGATATCTAAAGAGAGCGAGCCAAGTGAACACCCTCCTCTTGTCTCCGAGGAAGACATGTCTGGCAGTTTTTCCCCTTTTCAGGACAGCACTCCCAGGAGCGAGGCAGAAGTATCAATGGCTGAGCTCCTGAGACAAGCACATAAGGAACAAGTAGAAGCTGAATTCTCAGGGAAACCCCAAGACGTGCCAGAAAAACCATCTGCTTCACAACATGAATACTTGTGAGTGTCAAAAGAGCGGGATGAAACCTATGTGGATCGGGTTCTCTCTTCTCTGTGTTGTAAGGGGACATGACAATTTTCTTTGAAACATAGGAACTCACTAGAATTTTCCTCCAGTTGTGCGCAGCGGTTCATTAGTTCCTACTTTGACTTTTTAATCCATGTGGAGAAAGCCTTAAGGGAAAGCCAGTTTGTCACTGTGAACACAAAGCAATAATCCGGTCTAGTACATATGAAAGAGAAGAGGGATAATGTAGAGGTGGGGGGATTTTTTGCAAACTGTGTATATTTTTCATATGTTAGATGGCAAGTAATGTTAAACTTAATAGAATTAACGCTAGAGGGGCCTTTCTTCAACTTCAGGATGGCTTTTTCAATTGAGGCAAAAATTTTCCAACTTAATCATTACTTACGAAACGCATTAACCGTATATGAGGAACTAGATGTATAAAAGTAAATTTCAGACGGCCAAAGGAACAGAAACAGGGTTTTATACAGACAAGACAAAAATACTTAAGGGAGCAACACCTGATAAGGTATAGATTTAGAAGATCTGCACAGCAAAGCCTTGAATTCTGATCTGGGGCTGTCAGTGGGGTTGGTTTCATTAGGAAAGGAACTTGAAAGGAACTTGGAAAGGATCCTGTTTCTTCCTTCCACCATCCCGAATCATGTGCCCACGCTAAGAACTCTATGCAGGGTTGATTCAGGTATTCACAGGCTAGCAAAATATCAAGGATCCCCTTCCAAAGAAGCGTGATTTTCCTGGGAGTGATTAGCTTTGATGCGGAGATGCAGCTGCAGTCAAAAGTGCAGCAGAATCCAGCAAATGGTCTTTTGGAGATTCTTTTGCTCAAGATATGCTTTACACCCAGGAGAGAGGCGGGGGGACAGAAAACAGCATCTGAGGTAGAGGACTTATGTTGCACTGGCAGGCAACCCTTCCTAATGATTCACCTGAGGAAATGAATGTGAGGAATAGAGAATACATTTGAGACACTATTGCCAATGCTAAATGAGAGTAGCGATGACGGGGGAATGTCACGACACTTCACATCTAGTGTGAACTAGGAGGAAAATTGGGCTAAGTTTAAATAGCTCATAAGGAACACGTACTAAGAGGGGTTCCACAATAATATCTGTAGCCTGGTGAATGGGGGAAAAAAGGCTGGATCAGTACTGTTGAACTTCGACTACAATGAAATCGTTTCTCTCTTTAGAACACAGTTGTTTCAAGGGCAGTGGTTGGGGGAGCACAACTAATTGTCAAAACCCAACTTGTATCAGGAAAAAACCCATATACATGCAACTTATTCTATGACTGTTACTATTACTGTTATCCACTCATGGGACTGGTTATGGAGAAGGGAATCTGGACTCCTATTATTAAAATTTAACCATTTCCTCAGTTCATTTTTAGGATGAGAGGGGGGAAAAAAGCAAGCATGTAGATGCTAGCTCCAAAGCCTCTCAGAAGGTTTAGAAGTGGAAGATTTAGTTTTTGCAGGCTCATTAGTTTTCAGGCTGTAATTCCACCAGTTTTGCTATAGTTGTCTTTTTTTTTCTTTTTACCGATATACATGAAAAGAGAAAAGTCAGCCTCAAAAGAAGATTCTAGGTGGTGAAGCGGGTAATGGTTTCACCATTAATGTGAATCAGAAGTGACCTTTTCGAGCTAGCATCAGAGTTATAAGGTTGCTTGATAAAACTCAGATGAGAGTTAGCTTAATAGCTGAAGTCATTATCATTCACCCAGATGCAACAGAAAAATACTGTGTGTACATACGCTTTAATATCTTTATTACCTTTTTATACGTTACATGGTAACATATATAATAATGTGTTTAAATCACTTGCAGTTAAATCATAGCAATGTTCAACAGCAAAAAATAACATTGCAAATGAAATAAGAGTCTCTGTTAAATTTCTGTTTGGTAAGGCTCCAGAATTCTACGTAGAAGTTGGTCTCTCCTCAGCCGCAGCTGCACAGCTTGTAATTAATGTAGTAGTTGCTTCGCATCCCTCTGTAGTGATCCCGTCTCTTCGCCCCAAAAATACGTAATATGTAGATTTGAGAGGGCACGGGTGACAGCAAAGCTCACATAAATCCTTTACAACGACCAAGTTTGGCAGAAGTGGGTGCAACGTTTGGACATCCGTTTGGAGATTTTCTTGGGGTGGGACGATGAGAGGGATTCCCAGGCAGATTGCTCTGCAGTTATTGTCAAGCGGTAGCTGTCATTTCTAGACTATTTTTCTAGTATCAGTCATTTCTAGGCTATTTCTAGCCTTTGCTAGACGACAGACAACATAACAATATTTAATCAGTGCATGACGTTCTGTTTATGGAAATTGGAAAGCGTGGCATGGCAGTAACTTCCCTTGAACCTGTGATTCACAGTGTCACAACTCCAGGAACAGAGCAGTCTACAGCACCAGTAACCGGCAAAGCAGCAAGCGAAAAATCTGCGCAGTTCAGTGCGGCAAAGGAAGAGAGAGAAAAACCATCTCCACAGCCCCCATCATCTGCTCAGAGAGGTGACTCTCCCATCATCCAAGAGCCCGAGGAGCCCCAGCTCGACCAGGATGACCTCTCTCCACGGAGAAGTAGTCTAGTGATAGTGGAGTCAACTGATGAGCAAACAGAGAAGTTTGGAAGAGGCTATGAAGAGGAATCTTTAGAAAAGGTAAATAACGCCATTACCTCAAAGTAATTGACACAAAAGAACAAGTTTTATGTCTCGCTCATTCCTTAAGATGATTTTTTTTTTTTATTCACCTAATTAATCCCCATCTACAACTGAGTCTTTTCTCCTTTCTGCTGTGGTTATAAGGACTAGCTGTAGTCATTGGTATAGAGCTCTTCAAAGCTGAAGCAAAACACAGATCTGAAAGTCTGGACTATAATTCTGGTTCTGCTATTTGTCCTTTGGTCTGTGACAGTTCTGTCCATCCATGTGAGAGAGATTTCGTGTAGATAACAGGTACAGAAACCAGGTACAAGTGAAAGCTGAAAAAACAGGTGTAACGAAAGACGAAGTAATAATTTTAAAAGCTGATGAAGAAAGGCAAGACTAGCCCAGAACAGCATGCAGAATGACATGAAAAATGTTGTAGAGCTAGTGAGATGGAAAAGAGGTGGTAGGATGCGCGTTGCGGAATACTAGGGATGTGCTGGAAGAACTTGAGAATGGTGTTTATGTAGCATGCAGGCAGTAAAGAGAAATGGAGACAGGAGGTGGAAGAGAAGAACAAAACTAAAAGACAAAGAAACTTTATTGCAGTGTTTGGAGAGGGGAGGACATCAAGAGGCAATGAAAGCAAGCAACTACATGGCTTTTAGTGGGGAATTTAAATTGCTTGGCAGCTAAAGCTTTACGAATAAACAGCTAGCTTTGCCTGGTCTCAGTGGAAGAAAAGGAGAAGGCATGATTGGGAAGGAAATTAGCTTTATGCATTAAGTCAGAGCAGAGAAAGCACAGTTCTACTGAAGCAGAAATGGTTCTGACATCTGCCTAGAAACAGGCTCTTCCATCTTCGCTGTTTATGCTGCCGAATGTACCACCTCTAGAATGAAGAGTTTCAGAGCTCTGCCTCTGGGATCTTGGGAAAAAGGTTGACTATAAAATGTGTAGGATAACTCAGATGTTGAAAGATCAGCTACCGTAGGACTCAGTACAGCGGCTGCTGTAGGAAAGGCTGCCCTCAGAGATAATGCACTTTTCCTCTCCAGTGCTTTCATTCAAGTAAAACAACAACCACCAGCACCACCAAAAAGAAACAACTCCCCCTTATTTCTTTTCCCCTTTATGCTTTTATTCGGTTGGTATTTCCCAAGTAGTTCTTTTCAGCTTCTCCTTGCCTTTTGATATCTTATTTAAATTTTTAATTTTTCCCTATGCAGGAGAGAGAAGCACTTCAACACTTGTTACTAATTTTTCTTCGTCTTCCCAGTGCTCAGGCTATTGGTACATTGTCCTCTGTTTAAAACTCTTCAGTCCTACTGTCTATATGCTGCACTGTGTACTTCCCAGTATGGGGGGTTAAAAGGCTTTTATGTAATTTTCTCTGTAATTAGTACAGAAACCATATGCAATACATATGAATTCCAGAGTTGGTGGTAGTGCTACCTTCTAGTCCACCTGCAACGATGCCACGCCACAAATTTCGGGCTTGTCCCTGGCAACCTTAAGAGCACTAAGACCACTAAGAGTAGCCTATAGAATTAGTTCCACAAAGATTCATCCTTCTTTTTTCAATATGCTAATGAACAGCTAATGTATAGTCAAGTGGCCAAAGCCTCCCACCTCCCACATCAACGTTTCACAGATTAACATCAGGTAAGCGGCCAAAATCCTAAAAGCAAAAGTTTTCAGAAGCAAAGATGGGTTCCCGTGAAAACAAGAAGGCACCTGTAAGTACTGCTAGTACCACATACAACAGAGCGCTGCTTCCATGCTTCCCCTAGGAGTTAGCAGAGGAGTTAGGTGGGCTGGAGACCAGCTCGGATGAGGACGAGGTGGTGACTACCAGGGTCGTTCGTCGCCGAGTGATTATTCAGGTACTGAGCGTTGAACGATTGCACGAGCCTGTGGTGACTAGGCCCTGGTAACACCTTTGGGCACGTTGTCGCGACAGCCACTCGGCTGGTATTGCACCTGAAGCTGGAACGCTCCTGAATAACGCATGAGCATTGGATAAGCCGTTCCAATACCTTTTCTTGAAGGGACGTTTATAGTAATACTGCTAACCCAACTCTAAATTCTGTTAGATGCCTCAGGAGGAGGAGGATGAAGACTTCTCAGCCCCGTACACAACACGGTCAACTAACATATATTTGCCTGTCTGTTGTGGCATAACTTTTCTTTGCATGCCTTTCTAAGTATTTATTTGCAGAAAAAGACATTTTCTAACATTTCTCAATTTTTTTTCATTCTTTAACCAATTAACCAATCCTAAAAGAGCTTATTTAAAGTTACCAACGTGAAGGCCTTGCTTCATAAACCTTTGTTCTTTATCATACAGGCTGATAGTATGCCTGAAATGCCACCAGAAACAGTCACGGAAGAGCAATATACAGATGAACATGGCCACACGGTGGTGAAGAAGGTATTGTCAGCTATGCCCCTTGCTACCTTCTCACTGTCCTATAAAAGGAAGGATAAATACATCCACATAGGTGCCAAAGTTTCTTTTGTGAAGGGGTGTGATTTTTAAGAGTAGAGCATGGAAGGAAACAGAATTTCTGTTCATGAGAGATTCCAAAGTCTGAAGAATTACTTTGCTCCGCAAGATCATTCTGTGTTACAGTTTACAATTTAACATGACATATTTTGTTAATTTTCCCACTTAAAGAAAATCTGCATAGATCCACATTCTGAGAAAAAGGTTAAAAAACCAAAAAAACCCCACACCACCACAGTTTTGTCTGAGATCATGTTTGCTCATATAGAGGGCTAGTTCTGCAAGAGTCATCTAAATCCAGACTTCAGATCTTCAAAATCTCCTGGCCAGGTTCCTACATTTCTGTATTTGTACATGGGGTTCAGTTTTTATGGCACAAAGGATATAGAAAGTGCTTATTTGAGTGGTGGCCTCATAAAATAAGCATTTTCAGACCATGCTTATAAAAGTGAGTTCTGCAAAGCATCGAAGTGGAAGAGGAACTTCTGTGCTCTTTTCTTTATCTGACAACTCAGTGCTTAGAGAATTGGTCAAGAACTTGGCCGAATTCTGCTGGTGGCAAACTCCATCTTCTGTCTCCTAAGAAAACGTCGTAGACCCTCAGCTAGATAGCGTGTCTGGAAGCTGTTTGAATTCATATTAAAACAAATCCCAGCCAAATATTCCTGGGCATGTGAGCATGACGGTATTCTTCTGGGTAGGTCCATGCCTAGGAAGGCAGTACCCCCACCTCTGTGACTCTTAAATAGCGGTGGCCCGGTCTGATTGAGTGTCACAGCAAATGAGCTTTTGGACAAAGCGGGAGGTAACTGCTTAACGTTACCTTGTCAAAAGGGGCTGGGAAGGCCTACGGAAATGTAGAGCTCCAGGTCATCCACAGAGGGATGCATACCCATCCTCCTGAGAAATTTACCTCATCTTGAACCCTGTAATTCTCTTCTGCTCCTCTTTGGCTTGCCAGTGCCTAGAAAGCTTAAGCACAGATTAGTCTCCTAAGTAAGTTAATTCTAGCTCGCTAGTTCAGCAGTGGTTATCACAGAATCGTCTAGGTTGGAAAAGCCCTTTAAGATCATCAAGTCCAACCGTTAACCTAACCCTGCCATCCCACCACTAAACCCTGTCCCTAAGCACCTCATCTCTCCTTCTTTTAAATACCTCCAGGGATGGGGACTCAACCACCTCCCTGGGCAGCCCCTTCCAGAGCCTGACAACCCTTTCTGTGAAGAAATTCTTCCTAATGTCTTGGTGGTTAGTACCATCAGTGTTACGATGTGACGTGCAAGTCCCTCTCAATCAAGTTCAAAGCATTCGATAGCCAAGCTGCTCACCTCTTACTTTCAGAAGCCTTTTTGAAAATGCCAGTCTGAACATTGAACAGTTCAGAACACCTTTTCTAGCAGTCGTGCGGTTGTAAAGTATGTTTTCTCTCTAAAACGTTTTCCTCTTCTCCTAATAATAACTACTGCCTTAGAAAGTCATTCCAGTATCTGTACTGGGCCCACTTGTGAAGGAAGTTTATGGAAGCGTTGCTGTGCGGCAACCTAAGTAGGGTGAATGCATCAGCTTGCAGCTTTACTACAGGTACTTGTGAGTATATGTGTTAAAGACTAAAAAACTCAACCATCTGTGTAGGTTTTTCTGTGGGGGGAAAAAACGCCCTTTGAGTAGAAAATACTATGCAGAGAATGAGAAGGACTAGGTTATTGTTAATTCTTTTGGGACAAAGCTCTATCTCATTCCTTCAGGTCACTAGGAAGATCATCCGGCGATACGTTTCTCCAGATGGCACAGAAAAAGAGGAAGTCCTAATGCAAGGAGCACCACAGAAACCTGTCACCGTCGAGGAAGGAGACGGCTATTCCAAAGTTGTAAAACGGGTTGTGCTGAAGAGCGACGGGGAACAGTCGGAGGTCGGGTCTTCTACTTCCCTCGCGATGGTACAAAGCAGCAGCACACCAACAGCGTGCTTAGTACCTACGCCTTACTCATGCCAACAACATGCAGTTTTGAATGATGCTTTAGTTATCTTGGAGATGGAAAGGCCGCAGAATAAAGACAGGGAAAAGGCAGGGGGTGGGAAGGTGGGCAGGGAAAGAAGGAAGTTTTCTCTGAAAAGAAGTCGGGATACAGATTCTGTGATTTACGAGAAGTACCGAATTCATAAAGAAAGCAGCTTTTGTATTAAGATGACGTACAGATAAGTGGCAAATCTGTATTTGTTATTATACCTCTTACTCTAATAAGGAAATTAGTGACTGTTGTAATGAAATGATCTGATGTTCTCTGGGTTTCTAGAACTAAGCCCTTCTAAAACTATAGTTATATTGGGTTTAACTTACTGGTGTGTTCTTTGCTTTGAAGAGGCCAAAAAAAAGTATTACTTGCACGCAAACTGTTTGTAGAGCCAGGTAATTAAAAAGAAAAAGCAATCTGAAACGGCAAGTGCTATTCAGTTTATCTCTTCCTGCCTTAGTTCACCCTACAGACATTTCTATCGGCAAAATTAAGGTTGCGACAGCGGGCCAGAAGCCAGTGATAGGGCTTGCTGTCAGCAGTACTGCGGTTGAAAGCAACATTTAACGAGCGGTTATTAGAAATGCTAAGAACATAATTGCCGTTCTCTCTTGCCAGAATTAATCATCAGAATCAATTCTCTAGGAGTAAGGTAGCAAGAAAACAAAGTTGTTGTGTTTTTGGGTTTTTTTTAATTAGCTGGCCATACCAGAGCTGCTCTTTAGCATATGGAACCCATATACACTAAATTCATATTTTGCCAAATAAAATGGAGGTTGCCACTTTCCCATGGTATTCTAATATTCCAGTCTGTGGCTCCTGTAAGAGTTCCTTGGCTTTACAAGTGTGTCCCATCTCTCAGAAGAATATCTTAAAATTAAGATTTGGATGGATAGCGCTAATTTGTACTACCTGCGTGCATACAGCAGGGATTGACCGCGAGCGGTCCGCTTGTTACTGGGCGTAACTCCAGTGGCTTTGGCAGGTAGGCCAGTACGGCAGCCGGTGGTGTGGCGGAGGGTGGCAATAGCCCTGCTACCCTCAGCCTAGTGCAGGTTCCAGGAGCAGTTTTCACCCTGCCAGCATAAAGCTTCTCAGCAGAATAAATTACCCAGGGCTGTTCCTGCTGTCTGAACTGGCACGTTAGCTTACAACGTCTCATTCTGGAGCTGTAAAGCAGGTAATAAAACATATATTTGCTATTTTGATGCGTACACATAGGAAGCGAGACACTTCTGTTCTTGTTCTCTATGGCAGGGATTGAAAAAGAACAATAGAGTAACTAAAAGCTTTCTTAATATCCATAATGTCATTCACACCCACTGTACTTCTGCTTTCGGACCTTACAGGTGACCCTGTCTGAACCTGCTGTTTTGCCGAGTGCCTCCAATTTCCAGTCTGAACCAGTAGAAGGCCGGAAGGTCAGCAAAGTCATAAAGACCACTGTAGTGCAAGGAGAGAGAACGGAGAAACACCTGGGGGATGCTAGCTTAGCTACTGATCTTCCGTCAGCCAAAGAGGACTTTGAAGAGGTAAAAATGCCTTTTAAATATGAATATTAAGATGAGTGTCACAACGTGATTGGGGACAAATTCTACTCTATTGAATTTTTTGTTGGTGGAGCATCATACTCAACCTCTGTTGAAGTACTCAGCCATGTCATGAAGGGGTGGGGGACTAAGATTAGAGAATTAGCTATGAAACATTTTCAGATTCAAAAAAAAAACCATGGATGCTTTAAATGACAGGGTTTAGTGGTGGGATGGCAGGGTTAGGTTAACGGTTGGGCTTGATGATCTTAAAGGGCTTTTCCAACCAAAACGATTCTGTAATTCTAAGTAAAGTCATTAGAAACCATGGCTGTGGTTACTGTTAAAGAAAAAGCTCGTATATGTTACCATGCATGGAGCTAATTTTAGAAATTGATGCAGTTCAGTCTGCTCTCTGGGTAAGCTGATGGATTTGTCCTTGCAAGGAAGAAATGGCTACCAAGCTAATGAGCACCTCTCCTCCTTTTATGCTTTTTCTGATGAGTTTAGACATTTCGGTAACAGAAAAGTGATATTGAATTAATACAGCTCTTTCTGTGAGCAGCTGATAGCACTTCACTCTTAATCCATTTTATCGTCCCCTTGAATAACGCATGTAAAACACATCTTAAAGCTTCACGTGGATGAACGCTTTGTGTCATTAGATACGACGCAAGTACTGGGTTTGTTAATTTGACAAAATACCGTATAAAAACATAGACGTAGCAATGTCATGATCTGGATATTTTCTGCCGTACAACGGCGTTACAGCTCGCAGGAAGACAAGGAGCGCTAGGCTATCGGATTGAGATGCCAAATTTGCCATGACAAATATAGGCCCAGCAGGCAGATCTCTCTCTCCCGATGATAACAAAACAGGCAGCAAAAACTGTCACGTAGAGGTTCAGAGAAATGGCTTGGGAAATAGCACCTTCTTTCCAAGCTTGCAGCTTCTAGTTTAGTAAATCAAGAAGCCTGCAGAAGATACCACAGGCAGACCCACATCCAGCCCAAAGGAAAATAAAGATGCTGCCTTTTTTTTTTTGTTTTCTTTCCTATTTTTCTGTTTTCTACAAAGTATTAGTAATAGCAGATACTCTGTGGAAAAGCTCGCCGGGCTCCATTCCCTGCTTCTCCCGTTTGAGTCCGGTCGAGGCTCAGAAGCGTCGCCCGTCATTTGTAGGTCCACCCGTCTCTGTACCGCTAGCGCCGTGAGCAGGCAGCTCAAGGTGGCACAGGGAAGAGTATTTTCAGTGACAGGAAAAAAGTCGCTGTAGCGGCTCTCGTAAACAGGCATGAAGGGTGAGTTCTGCAAATGTGGTGCTGCAAGGCCACATTTTGGGCTTGGGCTACCTCGCAGTTGAAAAGAAACTACCAAGCCGTGATTCAGTACAATTGTTAGTGAAGTGAAATTATCCTAGGCGAGAAACCGTAACTGAGCTGTACATTTAAAAGCCGGGCAGACGAGGTGCTTAGGGCCAGGGTCTAGTGGTGGGATGGCAGGGGTAGGGGAACGGTTGGGCTTGATGATCTTTTAAAGGGCTTTTCCAACCTAAACTATTCTATTCTAGCCTATTTGAGGAATATTTGAAACGATGCAAATAGCAGGCAGATGCTTCTCTTATTTGCCTATTCCTCATTTCCTCGGCATTTACCTTCATAAATATGAAGCACTAAGGTATGAAGAGCAATTATCTTCTGTCCTAGGCTTTGGGGGGTTGTTTTAATTGGAAGTTTATGTTTTAATTCGAGGCTTTGAGCTATACAGGTAACCAAATGAAAGTCCAGCTTCCCGCTTTAGTAGAGAAAGAAATCGTGAAAGAGGACGGCTCAGTTATTAAAAGGTTTGGCCTGGCATGTCAATGAACTGTTACTAGTAAAGGATTAACAAACTCGTAACAAATGAGTGGATTTAAGTGAGCGTGTGAAGTGAAACCACACAAAGCATCTAAAGCTTTATTTGCAAAAGTACTAAAGATTGCTACTAACGTTCTGTCACAGGAAGGGATAGATGCATTGGAGAGGTCTACCTGCACTTGAAGAGACTCGGGGAATAGGGGCCAAGCACCACGCAGCCGCCCCCTAACCCTCCTGCCCCACCTCGGAAGAATAGGAAGAGCAAAAGTGAGAGAAATTTAACTCATGGGTTAAACAGGAGCAGCTTAGTAAGTGAAGGAAAGAGGGAACAACCCCCACACAGGCGATGGCGAAGGCAATCGCTCGCCACCTCCCACAAGCAGGCTGACACCCGGCCAGTCGCTGAGCAGTGGTCACCTCGGAAGATACAACCCCACAACCCCCCAGCTTCTTCCACTGCCTCCTGTTTTCCTTGCTGAGCATGATGCTGTATAGTACGGAATAGCGCTCTGGCCGGCGCGGGTCAGCTGTTGTGGCTGTGTGCCCTCCCAAGCTCTTGCCCACCCCCAGCCTCCTCGCTGAGGGGACCGGTGGGGGAAAGAAGAGAAAGTCTCGACGCTGCGTAAGCGCTGCTCAGCAGTAGCTGTTATCAGCAGCTGGTTGTGTTGTATTAGTGGTCTGTTATCAACCCTGGTTTAGACCCAAATGGAAAACAGTGCGCCGCGCAGGCTGAGAAAGTGAACTGCATCCTGGCTAGACCCGGTACGAAGGGGTATCAGTGCCCAGCTCCTGCCATGGGTGGCGATACAGGAATGACGGCATGATTTACAGTTCACAACACTAATCAAGGTTACTTCAAAACTAATTTTTTTCCTACCAGTTGACTCTGTGATGCTCTGATAATTTGAACATTATCAAAATAGATGAGAGGGCATATGGAGATAGATATAGATAGGTATATGCATGTGGCAGTTGAGCCTTGTGAAGAATGAGGCAGGGCAGATAGGAAAATATTTGGGAGAAAACAAAAAGCTACTGCAGCACAGCAAGTGTATTCAGTCCTACCGCACACAACTTGAGCCAAGGCAGCTACAGGCTAGGGATCTTCTACACCCTTCCTTTCCCACCATTTGGGTTGGCAGCGGCCGTTGGGGTGGCAAAGCCGATGGTAGCATGTGAAAGAACACCTGATCAAAGTGTGCCTGCAATTGTACGGAGCTGTAAACCACACGTGCCAGTTGCAGAGTTAGGGGGACGGCCGCAGGACCCGCTGCATCTGCTTTTGGAGGAAGGGTGCGCATTCTTGTCTGACGGAGGGACCTTCTGGTCAGTCGGGTCAAATGAAGAAGTGTCAGCTGTTTGATAAAAATTGAGCTATTTCTGGCTGAGCACGCAGGAATTTCCAAGCGTGCTTGGCTTCCCGTGGTCCTCCCTCAAGGACGCTGACCAAAAATTGGGCTTCTGGCTAAGGCTAAAAAAAGAGATACCCAGCTGTCCTATGACAGCCACATTTATTTGCCTCAATCTGGCCGAGACTTGGTGAAGTTTAAGGTTCTTCCTAGTAGAGGAAGATGGTTCCAATGAGGTAAGAGGGTAATTAACAAAATAGTTTAGGATGCTAGATGACCACAAATGTAGTTTTACTGGCTGTCAGAAGTCAGACTTGTCTCGAAGTAAGAGTCCAAGAAATTAACCCACTTCAATTTCTATTGTACAGGAGCACTCTGTACATTGAAGTGAAATACAGCAAGTATAGGAAGGTCTGGCGTGAACTGCAGCGTATGTCGCATGTCTGCGTGTTGACGGCATGTTTTTGCTGGACATCTAAGGCTGTGTGCTTAATCAGTGCATAGAGATTAATTGCTGTTAGTTTATGTTATGAAAGTCAATGAACGCGGTGGCGCGCGTTGTATTCAGAATGCCTAATGAATATCTGACCTCAGTAGCTGGCTTAAACTGCCAGCTACGGTTCTTCTCATGTTATTTTGAATGAAAAAGCCTTAAACTGCAGCTGAAAAGGAGCATTTTGTAAAACCTTCTGGAACTGTGGGCTTTCTAAGACAGTTTTCTCATTTATTTTGTTTTAGGACAACACTGAGTAAAGCCAGCACGCAGAAGAGGACTGTGATGAAGGATCGGTATGGAAAACACGTTCACATAGAAGAGCTGGAAGACCCACCAGAAGCACTACCGCAGGATGACCTCCAACATGACCTCCAGCAGCTCCTTAGACACTTCTGCACAGAGGACTGGAAGCAGGAGGCGAAGTGAGAAGCTGCCGCCCCTCACCACCACCACGTAACCATCCATCCCGTACGGAGCATTCGTCTTCTCTAGCTGTGGACGTTATTACCTACATAATCACTGGAAGACACTGCCATTTCTACTCGTGCAGATGCAGTGAATTCATTTCTTCCCCTCCCCCCCCCACGTATTTGATTTTGGGGTTTTGTTATTATTTTTTCTTTTCTTTTTAACCCTGTAAGCTAATTTGTGACCAAAGATAGCATCCTTCATTCAGGATGGTTTATCCACCGAATCGTCGTCTTTGTGCTGTACTGGGAAGCTGTCAGCATCGCCACCCCTCGCCGTTCCTTTGCTTCTGCACTAGCTTCATGAAATTGCATTTGTCAAGCCACCTTCATCTGCAGGCCTCTTCGAGTGACTATGTACATGCATCATAAAAAAAGGGAGTTACCGTGTAAACTGTATATAGCAAGAGTATTTGGACTTCGAAGACTGCAGAGAACACACTGCCTGCGACTACAACTAGCGTCGCGGATTACGAGGCCGATTGACGCCGCTGAAGAGCGATGAATGAAATGACGCTAACGCGCTCAACTGCAAACACAGACTGACTAAGGAGGAAGCACTGCAGAGCTTGCTGCAGCCCGAAGACTTCCAGTTTAGGGATCTATTATAGTTAAAGGCTCTAAGAGTCAGGCGAAAAACCTGGAAATGCAGCCGTTCTCCTGAAGTAACGGCTGACTGTGGCCATGAATACTTGTAAGACCTTCGGACAGCCACTTAAAGATTTCCAGAAAAAGAAAATTAAAAAAAAAAA